>APFE030303566.1:0-14508 GCA_000404065.3 Pinus taeda
GTCCCTATACTACTAGTGTAACCCCTTTTCGTTATTATATTATTGTTCCCATGTAGTCCCTATATTGTTATTATTGTGCCCCATAGAAGCCCACTATTGTTATTGTTGTGCCCTTACATTATTATTGTTATGTCGGCTCTCATTATATTATGACCCCTTAGACTCCTATATATAGAAAGGAGGCCTTGCCATTTGTATCATCCAATAATTGTTAATTATTGTAATGTAAAGGAGGTTGCCCCCTCGAAGAGGCTTATTTTGAAGGGTTTATCTATCTTTTCTATCTTTTTGTGAGTTGGTTTCTTAACAGATTCATCTTTCCTTATTTCACATCTCTCATAATGAAATGTGAGATCATATCCTTGGTAACACATTTAACTAACACCTAACAAAAAATGTTTTATACCATTAACATATAGCACATATTGAGCCTTAGCCTTTCCATTTCTAAGGCTAACAATCCCTTTACCAATTATTCTAGTTGGTGCATTATTTCCAAACGTGACACTTCCTCCTTTCTCTTCTTTTAAAAAGAGATATATACTATGGTCTCTTGTCTTATGATTTGAGCACCCATTGTAAATATGCCACTGATCTTCATGGTTATGAGCATATGACATAGATCCACATTTTTCATAATTATTTTTTTTTCCACCTTTTATTTTTTTCTTCTTGTTTGATCTGCTTGGGAAAATGTTGTCTAGGAGAATTTATCAATCAACTTCTACACTCACTTTCCATGTGTCATAAATTATTACATTTGTAGCATTCAATGTGATTCAATGAAGATGCAAAAGTGTTGTATCCTCTAGCATCACTTTCATAGGATATTTTTCATATGTTTCTTACATAGCCATTCCTAAAAATCTGATAAGATACTCTTCTTCTATTTTTGACAAATGTATTTCTTCTGCAATTCATTTTCTTGTGACCAAATTCATTACAAGAAAAATAATAACCATAAAATAAGTTTTGATACATGGATGTGTACGGCCTTCTTGGAGGAATGGCTTTGTTGAATCCTTTATGTCTATCTTGTTGATTCTTTAATCTACTTTTGGTATCACTTGCGTAGCTAATGGAGTCATGTTTTTGTTGGTTCTTATTTTTGTCAATGCCTTTGCTTGCATTGTTGGACCGTCTTTTGAGCACATTTGCATAGTTGTTAGGTTCTCCTTTTTTTAGGACTTTTTACTTGATTCTCCTTTGAAGATATCATGGTTCTAATTGTACTCTAAGCCTGATTTAATAAAGGGATATCTGCTGAGAATGTTTTTCAAATTATCAATCCCTTTTAGGTTTTGGTTCAACTATTTTTTTCTTTTTATAGATCCTTTCTAGGGGATACAACTTTTGCTTCTAGATTTTCACAATTTTTTCCCATTATGTCAGTTGGTTCGTAAGGATTCTTCTTTTCTTTTTGTCTCTTCAAGTTGGGTCTTTAGGAGGATGATTTCTTCTTCATTTGAATTAAGGTATCTCTTTTCATATTTATGAGATGATTCCTTTCTCAAAGATTTGTTCTCATCTTCTAGTTGTTCACAACTTCTTTGTTTCTCCTTTAGCTGATTTATCAAAGTTACTTCAATTCTTTTTTCTTCTTTTGACTGAAACTTTATAAAATTGATTGATTCTTCATCAGAACTATGATTTTCCTTTTTTACATTTTGCAATTGTTCTTTCAACCTTCTTATCTTTCTTCTAAGCCTCTTTATTTCATCTAGAGCACTAATAAGTGCATCTTCAGGGTATGCCTCCCCTTCAACAAATTCTTCCTTAGGATTTGAATTGTGTTTATTATTATACTCTGTCTTTATGGTTATGAGCAGACATTATTCTTGCTCATCTTATGTATGTCCGTTGCTTTCTTCTGATGAGTAATTTTTTTCTTTGGAATAGAAGTTTTTGTTTTTGAGATGATCTCCCTTCATATATTTGTGAGATTTGCTCCTATCCTTATATTCTCCTTCTTTTTCGTGATCTTCTACTTTAGTATATGGACCTTTAGAAGCAAAATAACCAACTCTATCACAAACAAAGTACTTAAAGGGTAATTTACATGTATACTTGTCATATCCCCTTTTCAACTTCCTTACAAATTAATCTTCCACTTGATCTGATTCATAGTTGGGGCAATCTTGGGCTTGATGTTCATTTGTTTTCTTTGAGAATCTAAAGGAAGCTTCCTTTGATCTTGATTTCTCCTTTCCAATCATCATTTCATACGATATGAGGAATCCATGTAGTTCATCCATCTTTAAATTTCCTAGATATTAAATCTCCTCAATGGCTGAAATCTTAGCATTGAATCTCATGGGAAGAAATCTCAATGCTTTCTAAACAATTGTTGCTTCATCAAACTTTTCATAAAGTCCTCTAATAGTGTTTACAACTTCATCTATTGGAAGAAATAATACTAATATATATTCATCTTCTTTCATCCTTATACTTTCAAATTGCATTGTATGTGTCTGAAGTTTGGATCTCTTTAATTTTCCATCTCCTTCGTAGCTACTCTTAAGCTTATCCCAGATCTCCTTGGAAAATTTACACTACATCACTTCAACGAACTCAAATTAAACAAGACCACATAGAATTGCATTCATTGCTTTTGGATTGTTTGCAAAGGACATTTTCCCATCATGATATTTTGGAGGAGTTGTTGAAACTTTGTATCCATCCACAACATATAGCCAAATATCAATACCAAGAGACATCAAATAGGATATTGTTCTTACTTTCTAGAAAGCATAATTAGTTTCATCGAAGAGTGGTGCTCTTTTTGAAAAGGATCCATCTTGACTGGCCATTGATCACTTTAACATCTACCTTATACTGGTTAAATTGCCTATGAAGAAACTAGCTATGGTACCAATTTTTCTACCATGTGTCAGTGGTCGTTGCATCCATGTCATCTGCCCTGTCACCTATCATCCACATGGTGCCATGTCATATTTATGCCATGTTATATGTGTTACTGGCCAAAGTCCTATTGGTTGGCCGAAATTTTCATTTTTTCCTACCACGTGTCACTCGTCGTTGCATTCATGTCATCTACTCTGCCAACTATCATCCACATGGTGCCATGTCATATCTCAGCGATGTTATATCCATGCCACATCATACCAAATACCAACCTATCCTTTTCAATGTTTATATTATATAACATATAGTGCTCAATGCTCTAGTACCTCGATATGGGACATCAAGGGCGAAGCCATTGGCTCTTTCCAAGCAAGGCATGCAACCACGCCCTTTCAACTTTTCAATCCAAAAACAAATACATGGGAAAACCTTGCTGAGATAGTCCTAGCACGAGTCCTAAGACCTTTGGGTCTACCACATCAAGACCATTGTGGGCTAAGAACTCTCCGCCATGTTGGTCCATTTTCCATGTCACCCTCTACACTGCCACATCTTACTTTCCAAAGCTCTATTGGTTGGCCAAAAACCTTTTTTTACTGCCATGTGTCACTTGTTGTTGCATCCATGTCATCTGATCTGCCACCTATCATCCACATGGTGCCACGTCATATCTCTACCATGTTACATCCATGCCACATCATACCACATACCGACTTATCTTTTTCAATCTTTATATTATATAACATCTAGTGCTTAGTGCTCTAGTACCTAGGTATGGGAACCACCATTGTTGCGCCATAGCAGATCTATGCTCACATCATACTGGGATAACCAATAAACAAGGTATCCAATGCCTAGTATGATTAACATTGCTAAACCCATATGATATTTGCTAATCATCACTTAATAAATATAATCATGGTTTTAAAGAAGAGTTAGTGTGCATGGCTAATAAAGCAATGTTTGCAAACTTATAGTTTGATTTTTGTTTTAAGTTTTATCTCTTATTTTTATATACGGATGCAATAGAACATCTAATTCCCATCTAGTTTAGCTAACAAACTAGAAAAGTGCATTTGTGCCCTCAAACAGCCTACTCGGTCCTTTGTTGCTTGATCTATTGTGCTTCGAATGACCTACTTGGCTCCCCCTAACTTTGACATCAATGACAACACTATGGTAAACAACGTGACATGCCATACCTATGGCAAGGAAGCATCTTTCCAAGAAGAAAATGAAGTTTGAAATAAATCTCCAATTACTCCAATATTGCAATGGGAGACAATGTAATGAGAAATTTAGGTGTTTTACCTTTAGTTGGATCTAGAATTTTACCTCTATCTTCTTTCTGCTCTTGTATGTCTCTGATCTTCTCCCAAAAATTATGCATGTTGATTCATCATGCACATTTCTTCTGCAGTGGACACAATGAAGATCAAGTATTTTGTCAGGATTGTGTTTAACCCCCTTGCATCTAAACTTCTTCCTTTTGCGTCCTCTTTTATTTCTTTCAATTATTCCCTTCCTGAGCAAGGGATATGGTCTCTCCATTTGACGGAGTTGTTGTCTTCCTCTTTGCAAAGGATATCTCACATGCCACAACTTTTTCCACCAATGAGTCAAATGTAATAGACTTCAATTGGTCACTAGCTTGTAAGGATTCAAGGTTGTGAAAGTATGTAGGGTAGAGGACTTGATGAAGGCTATGAGAGGAATATCTACCTTCTCTATAGTGACATCTATGTCATACATGATGGTTTTGATTTGAGAAACCAAGGCCATGTTGTCATCATGCTTTAACTCTAGGTTGAATAGTTTCATCAATAGTTGCACAAGTTCCAATTCTAAGTGTGGGTCATACAAGTCTTTAACCTTCTTTAGAGCACCATGGGAATCTATAGTGGAAACAATATGACAACTCACCTCTTCACTTATTGATGCAACAATCAGGGCATAAACTTTATTAACTTTGTTCTTCCATATGGTTGGCTCCTTGTCTAATGTAGGCTTCTTAGGTCCATTATCCTCTTCTTCACAAATTCCATCCCATATTCATTGGAAATGAGTTTGTGTTTGATCTTTATGGACCACTCTTAGTGGTTCTCCTTTCCATTCAGTGCTACACCAAAAATTGAGATGAGGGAATGTATTTCTATAAGCAAAATCATTACAAATTATTCTCAAATTTAGTTCACCTGGACAAATAATAAGAATTCCAAATTGACTAACCAACTATTTAAAGCTCTTTTCAAGAGTATAAGGAAAGAAAACTCTTCTATTATGATTGATTCAACCACAGATCTCCACTTCAACCTCAAAACTAATTTAGTGTTGGAATCAATAGCGAGCAACCATGACGTTGGACCATGAACTAAATGAAAATATCATTACATTGTGCTTATTATTCAAGAATTAAACAAATTATCATGACAACAAAAGATAGTATGTTAACTTCATTTTAGTTTCTTTATGCCTGGAAAGCGATGAAATCAGGAAGGATATATTTATCTTTGGCCTTCAACATGGATGTACATACAATGCTCCAATAGAGTACAAATTAAACTACCCACGGGATATTTTAAACAAAATTAGTGGCTATTTTGGAAGTTACAAATCTTGGTTGCTTGTGATCAAATTTTGACATTTCATATGAATCGAAGGAAACTTGGACCATACAAGCATGAACAAGGAACTTATTATGGCATAGAAGTGGGAAGGAAGATTGTAGTTGTCTTGGGGTCAAGTGGAACTACAATGGATTCAACAGACATGTATATGTTGAAGTCAATAACTTAGAAAAATGAAGTGTTCTACTTCTCTCAACTCAACTATTGGTTTCTACAATGAGACTTTCATGCTAACCAAGCACACCACCACCTACTCACTAAACATTTTTAACCAATTGTAACCTCATTCTCTGAAATGCAAAAACCTGGGGAAAAAAGGAACCCAAAAGAAGACCATGGTTGTGCCCTTCAGTCCACTGACTATGAACCATTTATGTTACATTATGGAAGCCTCAACCACAATGGATACAGAGGCAGAGATATTTACAATCAGCTAGCAGTAAATTGGAACCTAAAATTTACCTTGAGAACGAGATCTGAGTTGCAAATGGAACAGCTAGCAAGTGTTTCTCTAGAGCAGAGGCATAGATAGAAAGGTTGGTGTTCCTGTTTCTAACCTTGGAATTTCTACATAGCAATGGAAAGATGGTGGAACTGGTTGCAAACTTAATAGACAAAGATGGAAAGATTGCATACAAATAGAGAACCATGGAATTACTAGGCTCCAATATTAATGTCAAAGATAACTCCAAAATTGGATGTTTTATATTAATCCTTAAACCATATTTAATACAATAGATAAGTGGTTCTTAGTTTCATCTTCCAAGAGGTTCACCTATATTTTCATATTCTTGTATGTTCATATTCCTAATATTTACAATGATACAAAAATCTCGTATAAGTATGTGTCCAACAAATAGGGTTGAAAAGACAACTTCTAGATAAGGTTTGTTTTCACCCAAATTGTACATTCAACGTGACAATGCTCAAGACGGGGATTGTCACTTTGATCCCCACCCACTATGTTCTAGTTGTCTTCCAACAAAAGGCTATGAGGGGTAGTCTCTATGGAATGAGATAAAGGAAAACAAGTTGGAAACCAACTTGTTTGGAAGACATGGATCAGTGACCTAGCCATGTGGTTAAATTCGAGTAAGATTATTGATTAAATTGGATTTTAAAGTATGAGACCAGTGCCTTAATGGAGTCACAAATTCTTGCTTATAATAAATTGGGGCCAAATGACCGGATGGACACCCGATGCTTAAGATGATTGACTAACCTGAATGATATGCAAACCTATGACCTATGTGTGATGCATAAATCTTGGTTATTTAGTTAAATGTTTAATCTAGATGTAACCTTCATTTAATTATTTTGAAACTAGGCTCCAAGGTAGGTTGTGGGAAGGAAGCCAACAGGAAGCAGGCTAAGGCCTAATTAACGATACCTTTTATTGTGCTCTTATCACTCGATGCCTCCAACGTTGCGGAGATTGTGGCTCTAAAGACTACAAGGTCGTCGTGTTAACCACCGAAGAGTTGTTGAGACCCCTCAAGCCAAGTGAGAAGGTTTGTCTTATGTTTTTATCAACCTAGGTTATGCTAGGAGGTAAATTATTAGCGAAATCTAGACTTAGGATGCTAAATGCACGCTGATGACTGAAGTTATCTTGAACTAAGATTGTTTAAGTTTTTTAAGTGCTTAATTTATGATTACTATTTATGATAATAGTACTTAACAACGATGGGAAAAACAATCTTGATACAAGATGAGTGTTTAACGATACAAGTGAAAAATTCAACTATAGGTCAATCCGCAAGATGCTTAAGTAAATCAACTTATTCACCAATGATTATCAATACAAGATATTATGTCAATTCAAACTTAGAAGTCCAAGTTAACTTTATCAAGAAGATTAACTTCATATTTTGAGTGCAACGTTAGACAACCTTTAAGACCAAGATGAAATAATCCAATTCCATAATTATGACAATCTATATCAGCAGTAATAATTCATTGATTTCAGACTTTATTAGGGTTATGACAACAGTGTGGAAACCACTTCAAATCACGAGATTTGCTCAACCATGAAACGTACAAATTTCCGATGACCAATAAACATAAATTAATTTGCCTAGCCCACTTTATAAATGATGTATTCAATGATATTTCAGATCTGATTTATTTATAACAACAGTGAATAAATCACGAATCAACGAACTAATGAAGCTAAAAATAAATGACCAAATTTCCCATAAATAGTAAAAATGTATTGAAATTTGAAATTTGAAATTTTAGGGCTATTTAGAGGGTGTGATTCAGAAGTTTCAGATATGGTCTTGTTATTACAACAGTAAATATAAGACAAATTAGCAACCCAGCAATGCTCAAGACAATCCTCGATATTTCCAAAAATAGTAAAATTATGCCAAAAATTTAAAATTGTAACCTTCTTTGAGTGTGAAATTCAGAAAATTGTAGATCTGATATGTTTATTACAATAGTGAAACAATGACAGATTAGTAAACTAAAAATACTAGAGATGATGCCCAAAATGCCTAAAAATAGTAAGCTTTTTCCGGAAAGTGAAAATTCAGAGGTTTTGATCGTTATTAAATATATGCTTCTGAAATATTTCAGACTTGAATTTTACAGTTATGTAGTAAATTCCAACAAGTTAAAAAGTTAGATCTAGGTCAAAATTAGAGATGCCCAAGTGGCCAAAACTTGTGAAAAAATAGATTTTACAATTCTAATTTATTTTGACCATTTAAAATGTGATTTTAGGGTTTGGATATTAATGATTTGACTACTGTAATAAAACTAGAGAAAAATAAGGGTTTAGAGGTCAAAACCTAAGCCCAAGGCCTTGAAGATCCCAACGTTGAAAATTGATAAAAAACTTTGGGATCACTTTGCCACTTGAAGCCTGCAAAACTGCCAAGTACTTAGCCTTAAAACTTCATATTAGGGTTTTAGGTCAATTTAGAGCAAAAGAGATCATTTAAATGGAGAACAAAGCTAAGGGAGACAAATTTGTACAGATAAAAGGGCTAAGATGATTGATCAGGGGTTGAAATGGCAAGAGGAGGCAAAAAACTGAAAACTTGTGTTTCGAAATAGTGTTTTTTTCTTCTAGATATGAATTTTTTCATCAAATCTTTAGTAAATGTCCCTACAAAATTGTTTAGAGACTAGATCTTACTCTCAAAGGCCAAGATCTAGTTCTTCTCTTACCTGATTCCTTAATGCAACATGCAAAAATGAAAATAAAAACACCTAAACCCCAAATATATACAAAATACTAAAAATCCCCAAAACTCAAGTTAAAAAAAGTAATCTATAAATTATATCTACAAAATTATTCACACGATCTACAAATATACAACGGTTTTAAAAATTTTAAATTTTTGAGAAAAATATTTTTAAGGAATTTCTTCCTTTGAAAAATGGCTAAAAATACTCTAGAAAGCCCAATGTATATTATAGCCTTAGTGAAAATTTAATCTACCATATAAATATTTGGAATCCAAACAACAATGATTCTTGCTCAAGTTTGTGAACTTGGAGGCCAAGGACTGAAGTACCTACAAGCACTATGAATTTATCTCAAAATAATTTGTTTGATCACATGGAAAATCAAACCACCTAAGATTAGCCCAAAACTATCAATAGTATGGTTCTATATCCATCTAATGAAAAAACAAATGTTACCAATATTCAATACAACATAGAGATACTCGTAGTCATCACATGCCACAATCAATAAGCAAGAACACCTTGAATTGCACCCCAAAGTCTTTATTATGGTTGAAAAAATAGTTCCCAACGGGACAATAGTTACAAAGTTGTTTTAGCATAAATTTTCTAGCCAAAGATCAAGATGACTAGACTCAACTGACTCTTTAATTTATAGATAAATATTCCAAATGGAAAAGTAACGACTAGTTTATTTGATCATTGTCATAATAATCATGGTCGGTGATAAACACTTCAAGATCTTTTAATCTTGGTCTTTGATTTTTTATTTCTGAAGAATTCTCAAATTTATCATTTAATTCCATTTTAATTAACTCAAAATTAATGATTAGAGCTAATTTCCTCAAAATATTGACTTTGACTTAATCACCATGGTCCTAGGGTCCAAATTTTCTTTAAAAAAAAAACAATATTCTCTTGGTGGAGGACCTTTAAAATTTGATTCTTTTAAGACTCATGAAATTTTATATTTGGAGAAATTATTTTCCTAAAACAAATTAACTTAACTTTAATTAATTAATTTTTTGGCTTAGGATTTAATTTTATTTTGTAAGAAAATTTAATTAATTTACACGTGAGGGGATTGATTATTTTTCCAACCCTCTAATACCTATGATTTTTCATTTACAAGACTCAAAGAAGAAATACACATTTGTCTTAGACCCTGAAAACACATAACCCATCTGCGACTCAATATGATCTAGTAAACCAAGTGATTTATAATAAAAATAATTAAGTCAACTAGCTTAAATTACTTTCAAACCATTTTTACATCATACTCGACTAAAACACTAGGACTCATCTGATAATTCGATAATAAATTTCACCTGAGCTTTGGGGGTTTAAGCTGGAGGGAAAAAACTTCTATGATTAGCCATGTCGAAAAACACAGATAATCAGTGAAGTTAAAAATCCTCCTAAGCTAGAATTCATCATCAAATTATAAGCTTACATAGGTTGTTAGTTAGATTCAAGGTTTTACTAAAATCAATTGCAATATATAACTTGCAGAATGAGATGACCATGACACACAAACTGTTGATATGTGATTTGATCCTTGTAAAAAAAGTTGGCACTTTCGTTTCCTTGAAACTTTGACAATTTGAGTGGAACAAAGCCAAATGGAACTCTAGGGGGGAGGTAGAGGAAAACTTGCCTAGCTTCATTTGGTAAAATATTTTGAGGACCATAAGCATGTATAAAGGGAAAGGTATGATTTGAAATGGGTCAAATATATAATTTCTCATATATCTGGGTACTTTCCAAAAAAAAATGAAAATTTCGGCTTCTTGGGTCCATTTAATGGCAAGTCCCAATTTGGTAATATTGGGTCTAAACACTTTAAGAACCTATTTAGGGTATAAAATATATACTTTTTGGAATCAAAACTTTATGAGCTTGAATCCTACCCACTTGACTTGTTCTACATTGTGATATACTCAATAGTGCAAAAATCACCTCAATTGGAGTTCATATGCAAAAGAAATTCTTCCTACAAATGGACCTACCCTATTGACATCCATGGTATTGAGTAGATGTCATGTCAAACGCCATTACTTAGACATGTAGGGCTAGTCACTTGTGGAATTTCAAGAAGATTTTAAAGGGTCCAAACCCTAACACTAATTGAGGATTGAGGCATAGAAATCTTAACCCTAGATGACTATCAAGCTATGTTAAACACAAGGCCACTAGGAATGAAAGGGGTTTCATTCTTTTGGTATCATTACTATTTCATAGTTGAGGAGAGCATATAGGAGTGGATATTGAACAATAACAATGGAGGTAGAAAATTCTATGGTAGTTATTCAAGCCACAATATGCATGCCAACCCCATAGTGATTTGTACTTGCATTTTATAACTCGGAAAAGAGAAAAGCATAGGCCTCGCCTTCTAGCTTAATCTTCCCATGTATTGGGTTTCTCAAGTCACATCTTGTGCTCAATTGTGTGAATCATGTGTTCATTTGCTTAGTTCTTTCGTTTGGTCTTAGTTACGAGGACTATGCTAGTAATCTAAAATATTAAAATATTTCATAATATTGTAAGACCTTTTGTGATAAATTGTTCCAGTGGAATACCCATGTTCATTTACAGATCACTAATGATAAAGAGACATTGTTTGAGGCATTTTCTACATATTTGGTGGTGTGTTTCACCTTTGAGGAGAGCTTTATAGAGTGAGAACATTTTATTCAAGCCATTTTCTACATATTTAGAGGAAGGATCTTCAAAAATAAAGAGATGCCATGAAGCATTCTTGACATTGTCAAACCTTCAAATGAAAAATAAATGCATGTCTTGAAGGAATTTCATGAAATAGAAAAAACAGATGTAACAATATGAACCTATTTTATTCACTCATAAAACATACTAAATAAAGATTCATGGGCCTTCTAGAGAGATTATTTTATTGTTAAAATTGGAAACTAGGGCCAAACTCCATGTGGGTCATCCTATTAATGGCAGCTGATATTTTTCTTGGATCCCTCTCATTGAGAGGTGTATCATTGATCCAAAAATCATCTGATTCCAATAAGTATACATGGAGATATAAATTTGTTTGTGTTATAAGACAATTCGTCAAGGTCGGCCAACAACCAAATAAACCCCTCATGTGCTCAACGTTTTAGAATAAAGGGAGATGACTTGAGAGTCATTTTACACACAACTTCTCTCTTGATTTCTCTCCACTTGTCTTGGGTTTTAGTGTGAGAAAAATCTACGAGGAAGTAGCCCTAACGCGGTCCTAAGGAGGATGCCCTAACGCAATCCTAAGGAGGATGATCTAGTTTTCAACGCAGTTATGGAGGAGAGATCTAAACGCTGCCCTATGGAGAAGCCCTAATGCTGCCATATGGAGAAGAGCTAATGCCACCCTATGGAGACACCCTAACGATGCCCTTTGGAGAAGCCCTAACATAACCTATGAAGAGGTATACGCAGTCAAGAAGGGCAGTTATCTAAGCCCTCAACGCAGATTAGAAAAGGGTCTTTACCCTAGATGGACGCCCTAGAACTTTAACGCGGTCTATGGAAGAATGAAAGCTCTAACTACAACAAGAGAGGAAGGATCTTAGACAGCGTGGAGGAGGCTCGAGTTCCTCAATGGAGGTCGAGTTAATTACTGGAGCAGTAGCATGTTTTTGGATCACTTTGGTGGAGGCCTAGAGGTTGTCTTGGATGTCGCACACTGCTCTTGAGGGCTGAAGGCATGAGGAATTGTTTCATGGGGATAGAACCCTTGGAAAGGGCTACTGCAGCAAGGGATAGGCTTGTTGTAGCAAGTCGTAGTCCCTTATACACCTACAGGTCAACGTTAAGGCTAACAAGGAGGACGTAAGGGCTAGTTGTGACAGTCGGGGTATAACAAGCCAACGTGTGGTTTAGGAATGTTGGAGAAGGGTGATCATAGCCTTGGGACAGATGTCATGAAGGTTGTCTAAACCATTGTTAGAATACCCTTACGAGTCCAATGTGGCAATCATAGAATCCCCTAACAGTGAACTGATGTAAGCGCAACAGCATGATATAATAAGGTGTGACAGTGTTGTAATAAGGGTGTAGCATCGTGATGATGAATGCTGCAATAAGGTGCAGCATGTGGGACAACAAGCATGCAGGGGGCAACAAGCATGCAAGGGACAGCAAGCAAGCAAGGTACAACAAGCAAACAATGGGACAACAAGCATGGACAACATGGTTCAACCATGGCACATGGGGCAACAGTGCAGCATTAGGTGCAACAGTCATGAAGTCTAGCATTGTGATGATGTGTGCAACACAGTGAGGTGCAGCATGATGACAAGATGCAGCACAATGAGAGGTGGAGTCAACTTGGAGAATCAGTTGAGGTAGCATGTCTTCAACTGATCTCATGTATCATCTTCCTAGAGATGATTTCTGTTCTTATCTAGATAAGTCGAAGTGTTGACTTCTTTTGTAAATGTATTGTCTCTCTCTCTCTCTCTCTTCTTAACTATTGAAGAACATAAAAGAAGAATTGATCAAGGGTTTCCCCACATTGGGGTTTGTCCCTTGCTAGTGCCACATCTTAAGTCCTCTTGTCTTGGCTTGTCTTCTGCAGTTTATGTTTATGTTCTATCTGCAGTTTACTTTAACGCTGATGTAATTGCTAATCTGGAAAAGATATAGAGCTAACTATGAAAATTGAAATAAATTGCTCTAAGCATAGAACGTGCATAAAGTTAACATGGTACCAAAGGTGAGGTGAAGACAAAGCCCAAGCAAGAGTGAAAGAGCAATCACCGAAGACACAATTGGGAAAGAACAAAAGGATCAGTGAATTCTTCATCCCTCTTCAAATTCACCGAGGGTGGAATCGAAGTAGAGAACATTATCAAAATGGCACAGCAGAAGCCTCTGATGGCCTACTTAAATATCACTTCAATGGGAAGTTTAGATATAAGGGTGAAAGGAAAAGAAAAGTACTTGGATACAATAAGTTTGGCCATTATGAGAAAGAGTGTCCAAATGGCAAGGACACATCACTTGATGATGATAACAATCATTCCAGGGACATCTTCAATGATCAGAGGAATGACAGGTAATGCAGGTCATCAAGGTAATGGTTGAATCTTCAAATAAAGCAAGGAACCCCATGTATGAAGAATCAAATGTTGTTTCTGATAAGATAAAGAAGCGTTATCTTGTATTGGTCATCTCCTTTAGATTCTTTGGGAATCTAGCTTATTGATTGTAGTGCTCCAAAGCACTTCAACGGATAGAAGGTTGTTCTCTCTAATTTCGTAGAGATGGAAACAATCGTGGGATTATACTTGGAGTCGATGCCACCTATGCCAAAAAAAGCGTAGGAAATGTTACCCCTCAATTGAACGAGGGTAACTCGATTCATTTATAGAATCTCTTTTATGTACATGATCGCAAGAAGAACCTGGTGTCCATTTTGGCAATGGAAATCAAAGGCTACAGAGTGGCATTCATCGATGGAAAGGTACGTGTTTGAAAATGAAATTTTCAAAGATGCTTTTTCTCATGGGTTCGGGGTCGGCAATTTGTATCAAGTTGCAGGGTTGTCCATTAGGGATCATGTCCATTGACATATCTCATCTATAACACCGGAGGTCTACTTCTTATGGGACCCTACCCGATGTGAGTCAAATGGTGACACGAATACCTGAATTCACGAAGAGCATGAAGGTACATGATGTACCGAAGTAAAATTTTACAAGGGGACCATTCCCCTCATGTAGAAGGTCCACAGGTTTGGAACAACCCGAGGAGTTTGAGATTCATGATCGGGAATTTCATGTGTGCAGGTGGAAGAAAGCCC
>APFE030303572.1:0-67789 GCA_000404065.3 Pinus taeda
GTCCCATTGTAATATCTAGCCTCATATGTTGATTGAGTAATTGCTTTTCGATCTCCATTTCCTCTTCTTGTAACTGAGTAGTTAACACACAATTCTTGTCATTAATACTAACAAAGCCAACTAGCCATTTTCTAATTCCTTCTGAAGTAAAATCAGTTATACCATCGAACTGTTTTGCAATTGACTGTTTTATCTTTTCCAATTCAAATGTTAGTGTATCTTTTGTAATCAATTCAGAATTCTGTATGATAAGTGGGCCGTCTAGATCAAGAACAATTTTCATCATCTCTAGAAACACATCACTTCTCCTATTATTTATGCTCTCACATTCAGAAATAATGTTTTCTAGTGTACTGATTCTTTTGGACCATCTAGCTTTGATTTGCCTCATTTGACTAACATTTGGCAATTCTTTATTTTTCTTATCCATATGAGGCAACAATTCAATCCTTTCACTAAAAGTAAGTCATTGTTAATGAAATGCTAGTCTTTGTTAATACTTCTCACCAAATCGAGAAATGAATTGATTTCTTGTGCTAACCATAGAAAATTAGAAATTTCCTCACATGCATGTTCAATGATTTCTTACCTGTGGCATATATTAGTGAAAACCTAACATTTGACTGCATTAACCAATTGTAGATCTCTAATAGATCCATGAGAAGTGGTAGAAGAGGGAATTGCAGATAATAGAGTCTGTATTGCGACTGGAGTCATCAACAAAGGACCCAAATTTAGAGCATTTTCCAGAGCTTTTGTTGTTACTTTCAATATTGGGTTCTCTACTTCCTGTTGTTGAAAATGTATAGAATATCAAATGCAAAGAATTAGGAACTTTGATTTTCTGCGGGAATCACTTATATCAGTAATAAAAATTCTCAATGGCTCACTTCATTGGCTCATTCACTATGCCATTATGGCATCTTCTCTTTAACTACCTGCTCTTGCATTTGGGAAAAGCAAATGTGTGAACTGTAATATGGAAAGAGGGATCTGCAAAAGAAAACACATAGCTTCATTGAGAAACTAGACTATGTGACATTAATAAAATTAACAAATCACGATGAATGAATACTAGTAAACAAAAAACGAATATGCAAATATTTAATGACAATTACAATATGTGAAAGCATAAATGCTAATTGTTTCACTATCAACTATCTTCCATATGCATGGCCTATTGAACCAATGTCTTCAACTTAGCTTCAATGAGTTATTTCATTGGTCCCATTGTAATATCTAGCCTCATATGTTGATTGAGTAATTGCTTTTCGATCTCCATCACCTCTTCTTGTAACTGAGAAGTTAACACAAAATTCTTGTCATTAATACTAACAAAGCCAACTAGCCATTTTCTAATTTCTTTTGAAGTAAAACCAGTTATACCATCGAACTATTTTGCAATTGACTGTTTTATCTTTTCCAATTCAAATGTTAGTGTATCTTTTGTAATCAATTTAGAATTCTGTATGATGAGTGGGCCGTCTAGATAAAGAAAAATTTTCATCATCTCTAGAAACACATCACTTCTCCTATTATTTATGCTCTCACATTCAAAAATAATGTTTTCTAGTGTACTGATTCTTTTGGACCATCTAGCTTTGATTTTCCTCATTTGACTAACATTTGGCAATTCTTTATTTTTCTTATCCATATGAGGCAACAATTCAATCCTTTCACTAAAAGTAAGTCATTGTTAATGAAATGCTAGTATTTGTTAATACTTCTCACCAAATCGAGAAATGAATTGATTTCTTGTGCTAACCGTAGAAAATTAGAAATTTCCTCACATGCATGTTCAATGATTTCTTACCTGTGGCATATATTAGTGAAAACCTAGCATTTGACTACATTAACCAATTGTAGATCTCTAATAGATCCATGAGAAGTGGTAGAAGTGGGAATTGCAGATAACAGAGTTTGTATTGCGAGTGGAGTCATCAACAAAGGACCCAAATTTAGAGCATTTTCTAGCTCTTTTGTTGTTGCTTTCAGTACTGGGTTCTCTGCTTCCTGTTGCTGAATAGACATTGCAAGCACATTCTCGGTAGCTTCATGGAATCTCATAACACCCGAATACAATTCCATACATATGAACATTATTTCTTCTTTATCAACAATTTTTCTTTTATGCATCTTTACGTTTTCAATTTTCAATATTTTACCATCCTAGAGATAGTTTGCATCTTGAAAAGTGGCAAATTGATCATCGAAAATAGAAAATTCTTTGGAAATTTTCTCCATTATTTTCTGATTTTTATTCATAGGAGTATTGACTCAATTAGTTAGTAGAGTTTCACTTTCCATATTGATAGTTTCTTGACTACTTCTTATTTGTAGGGAACTTTTGCATTTTTCCAATTTAGTCATGTGCATTTTCTCTAGAATAAATAACTTATTTCCTTCCCCTCATAGCCATTTTTTCTCTGTACTTTTAAAAGATTCTATTAATCAACAATGTTTTCAATGCACTTTAAGTATAGATCATAAATATGCTAAACAACCACCACTTGTTACTATTTTGCGTGTGAAATTTCTTCTACAAGGCACTTTCAATATGTAACAATTCAATATAGAAAAAATTTCTTTTACGAGAAAAAGTAGCAATAATTCACATAATCTAAATGCGCCATAATTATGGTCGAAAAATAGTAGAAATTCTGACATGATGTAGAATTATGGTCGAAAAATAGTAGAAATTCTGACATGATGTAGAAATCATATTATAGTTGTCAAGCTTCAGGATTTTCAGTATCAGAGTAATTGTTGATAGTACTAAATTTTCTGCTTTTTTGTTTCCACTATCTATTACTATTATGCATGTGAAATCTATTTGACAAAACATTTTGAATAAATAGCAATTCAAAAACAACAAAGGAGATGTTTCTAAAAAATAGTAGAAATAGTTTAAAAACAAATCTCTAAATTCAGGGAGCAATTACTTCATGTATAAAACAAATTAAAAGTGAATCATTTCTAATAATGACAACTAGCTTACAGGCTATAAATAATCACATCTACTACTATATCAATGTCAATTTAGAGGTAATAACATTTACATTCTCGATTACGTGTTGATCTGTCCATTCGCCAAAAGAATACTGAACCGTTGATGTCATTATGTCGTGTACGAAAATGAGGAAACCACACTCCACACAATGAAAGCATTTTCTTCTTCTTCTTCTTCTTCTTCTTTCTTCAGGTTCTACATAACGTGTTTTTGTAATTCTTCATCTTTCCCATTTGCATTGTGCACATCCCGCATTGATTACAATCACTAGTAAAGCTTCATGCACAAACTTTGATTTGAATTTAAAAACTTGAAGGTTTATTAAAAAGTTGCAAGTAAATTTATGTCTTATGGGCAATGGATCAATTTGCAAAAGCACATAAATTTTAGTGTTTAAAACTTAGTTTGCAGAAAATAAACATAGACAAATGAACCATACACAACAACACAAAACAACAATTGATAACGAAGTTCACCCCTCCTAGGCAATGTCTCTAGTTTGAGCTTCCAATGTTGGGCCTCTTCAATTATGTGCTCAAATCTGCAATTACATGAGTTTACAGTGATTAAAATGAAAAACTAGTGCTGGCAATGGCTTCAGAAGGCCCAAAAACCCATATCTGAGCTCTTGTTGGGCTTAAAAAGACCAAAAACTCATCAATTTATGGCTCTCCAAAGTTTTTCCTCAAATTGTTCTCCAATTCTCCAAAAACTGGCTAATTGTTTTACATTTTCTGCCTTTTTTCCAACCGCAAAGTGACAAATTTTCTTGGCGCCGATGAGATTTGTGCCAAAATTGGTGCAATTTGTCGAATCATTAATTCAGCCAATAACCTCGTGCTCTAGAATTTTGGCCCCATCATTGGTTGTGTTGGCCCATGTGGTCGGGCTAACCACCTGCCCCTACCACTCTGCACTTGTTTCCATTGGTTGTGGTCATATGCCAACAACTGAGTCGGGGTTCAAGGCTAATTGCCCGCCCCCACCACTTAAGGCCTATTCTCTCCGCCTCTGATTATATGAGATCACATGGGACTAGGGCTAGGGCCCAATGCTCCGTCCCGCCTATCAAACTCGAGCCAACCGCTTAACCCTTACGCGTCGGTCTCTGGGTTATGTCGTGACCATGGTCCAAGGATTGGTCCCCGAGTGCTACCCTCATTTTTTCGTCTGTCTCATGGAGGTTCGAAGACTAGGGGTAAGGGCTAATGCCCAACCCATCTCCCCCAATACTGATTTCATGTCTTTAACATAAAATTGTGACCATAGTTTATTAAGAAACATGTCGATAGTGATATGGTGGAGACCAGAGTTAGATTGTAGTAGGTTATGGGTTCTATCCCATCCGAGGCCTACAGGCCACCAATTTTTTTTATCCAACCCTGAGGTGCCATGTGGTTGCCTTTGGTTGGGCCACATGGTAGCCTCTAGTTGGACCTCCCATATGACTTCAACCAATCAATTTCACCTAATTGGAACAATGACGAGGTGACACTTGTCAAGCTCACATTGGTCTTTCAAATTGTTGTATGCCTAGTCAACTTGTTGACATCAACAATATGAACTTCCCAGTCAGCAGTTCAGTAAGCACATGTGCAGTTTTTTTAGCTGTTGAGCCAAATGATCAGAACATCATAACTTGAGCATACAATATCGATTTTCAGTGATTCAAGTGGCATTGGATTTAGAACAATGAGAACTATGATCTAACATTGGCTTTAGACATTTCTGAGCACTTTTCTTTTCCCCTATATCATTCCTCCCCACTGAAAGCTTTTGGACCACCAAAAGTTTATTTTCAGTCAACAAGTAGGTGAGGGTACAACTCCCTCACCCTTCCAATCTCAATCCATTTTGCATTACTTGGATTAGTTCCCTTGAGCCCCACATGAAGGTACTTCACATTACCTCTACGTGAAGTCCTTTTTTTTCTGTCAAAAATGATATCTTGCTATAATTCTTCAAGATATTCAGGAGAGAAATCTTCTATTGTTGGAATTTGAACATTCTCTCCTTAATCCTATTTCAAAGGAGGCTCATACAATCTTAAGTTATCTTCACCTTGAAGCTTTTCTTTGGTAATGCAAAGCCTTACTTCATCTCCAACTTGAAAGTTGTGGTCAACATGATACTTATCATGTTTAGCCTTATACTTTGCTTAACTCTTCACCAAATGCTATTGTACCATTTGATTCACCAACTGAATCTTTAATGGCTGCTTAGGATCTGATGAAAAAATTGTTGTTGTACTAATTTTACCTTTCAATGCAATGAAGTCTTTTTGTTGCTTTCCTACCTATTGAGAGACTTGTTTCACCCTTATCAAAGCATGCAATGTGAATGGATTTATCTTGAAAGCGGTTTTCCACGTGTCACCTTCATCAAGTATTATTTGATGGTAACCACTTCACAAGTTCAACTTAGTGAAATAAACAACATACTTCAATTGATTTAACAAAGCATCAATGCAAGGAAGAGGACAACGATTCTTTATCATGATTTTGTTCAAAGCTCCAAAATCCACACACTGTTATCGCCATTGCCATGTATCGTCCTTCTTCAAAGCCAAGAAATTGGGAGACCCACAAGGAGATGTATTAGGCCTAATGACCCCTTTGTCAAGTAGCTCTTGCATCTGCTTCTTGATCTCTGCATTCTCCAACACTAGCATCTTGTACATTCCAATGTTCAAATGTGATGCATCCTACTGCAATTGAACTTCATGTTGTATTCCTCATTTAGGAGGAAACATATTAGACTTCTGAAACACCTTATCACATGTGTTAACAAGCTCAACTAAATCATGTTTGAGTTTTACATCACATCCTTAGAAAGCTTCAGATTACTCAACCTCTTTATGTTTGATCATTAAAAATGCAAAATTCTAACTAGCATTTACAAGCCTCTTCATTTGTCCAACACTTACAAGAGATAAATTCATCTTCTTATGGTGTGCTCTAACAATATACTCAATTCCATCTTTAAAAAAATGATATTTGTTTTCATGGCGATAAAATATGGCTTTCCGGTCATATAAGTATGGACTCTCCAAAACAATTCTGCTTATGTCAAGTGGTACAACATCAAGCTCTACCTCATCAATAAAGTTTGCAGTGATAGAAAATTTAAGTTTCATTTTTTTGTCACTTGCAATTTGGCATTGTCACATACCCAACCCAAAGGATAAGGTTTAGGATGAGGGATAGTTTCCAAGTTTATTTTCTTGACAATGACTTTTGAAATAGGTTGGCTTGGGATCCACTATCAAACAAAGTATCTACCTTGTTATGTTTTGAGATGACTCTAAATGATGGAAAAGCTCAATTCTTTCTTTATCATTTTGAGTTTCAATGGGCTTGATAGAAGAACTAGTACTTTCAATAGAATCCTTACCTCTCAATCCCATGGCTATGATTTTGGTCTCATCACCGAAATCATACCCTAGATCTTGTTGAGTTGTTGCAACGATATTTTCTTTCTCCTTCTTTGGTCTCATTTCTGGATGAAGTTTCCAACAATGGTCTTTGTCATGTCCTTTTTTTGAACAATGTTTACAAGTGAGATTTTCTCCCTCTTTCTTGATGATAGCATTCTTTTTGTCTTTGTCTTTAAACTTCCCCTTCCTTTATTTCCAAACTTAAATGGCTTCTCACTAATCTCTTTAGGAACATTCTTCCCTCTTGCTTCTAAATGCGTAGCCTGTACACACACTTCATCTAGATTTGTAGGGTTAAGCATAAGAATTGTATGCCTCAAGTAATTATGTAAACCAGCTATGTATTTAAGGAGAGATTATTTTGATGATAAATCTACATAAAAAATTAGAGCTCTTCGTCTAAACTCTTGTGTATAACTCTGCACACTCATACCTTTTTCTTATCTAAAGTTTTGTCAACCCATTATTTCTTTCTGCATATAAGCTAATGGATAGAATTGTCTCCTTAATGCAACTATGAAATCATTCCAAGAAGAAATTATCTTACCACTTTTCTTCAAGTGGTCTTGGGTTTTGGCCTCCCACCATATGAGAGCTGCAATTTCTAGACTAAGATAAGCAATTTGGATCTTAGTGGAATCATCATCAATTTGTTGAATTCTACAATAGACTTCAAGCTGACGAACCCAATTATCAAATTTCTCAACATTTACTTCCCCATTCTACATAGGTGTTACACAATATTTTGTCACAAGTCCTACACTTCCTTATGACATACCTCGAAGTTCCCAAAGCATGACCATAATGTAGTGTACTCATTCATATATGCAGCTCAGATCCTCCCTAAGACATTGATTGGAAAATGGCTTGATCTTCACTTGAAGGAAATGGCTTTTAAACACTAATTTGGGAATCATCGCTCTTACGAGGCTAAAAATATCAATGATCACCTGTTGCACTATACTCAACCTACGATGCCATCGCCCTATTCACTTGTATACCCGAGATGATCCCAAAAAGGTAATTTTCCCAAAGAGGATGAGAAGGTTCATGATCTAGAAGCTTTTATAGTGGCGAGATGTAGGTTGTTTGGCGTAGATGGGGTTGAATTCTCCCAACTTGGCCTCTTGGTCTTATCCCTATGAGATACCTCCTTGAGATGAGGGCTTAATCCGATCTTTGGAGAGGTCCGAACTCCCTTTCCCAGCCTATATATTCATCCTCTCTCATTCCCAAATGGTAAGAGGCTGGGTTGGTCTATGCCTATTTTCACCCTTATGCTAAGATTTTGTTTATATGCTACTCATTTGGATTGGAGAAGGAGTGCTTGGGGAGCTTAGCTTGGACTTAGATATTCATTCAAGGAGAGCATATCACCATCAACACTTAGTTGTATGCTTCCCATTATTTTATATTAATATACAACTACTGGTTCATTTTCCCTAAATGTGTATGCTCGTGTATCATTTAACTTAACATTCCTTAATTAGTTAAGTAGGTTTATTTTGAATATGCTATTTGTATTTGTATTACTTGTTGTGTCTTGATCTCTTGTGCACGTAATAAATGCTGAGAGCAAAAGGAATGAGATCATGACGCAAGTGATTCAAGGTCTTCAAGATAGGAGATAGAAATAGCTTCAGAACGAGGTAGGCCATCTTCTTCATTTCTCTTTTCAATTGTAACTTAGGAAAGTTTCTGGTATATTGTCACTTCGGTTGCTAGACCCACTTATTGGTCTAGATGGATCATCTCTATCCGCAAAGAGGATTTACCTAGACAAAAAAATGGCAACTCCGTTGGGGAGGCTATGGTTCTTTCCATTCAATCCTTCATCCTGATTGTGTGATGAGTTTGACCAACTATCATTTTTATAGCTTGTTCACTTTTCTGTAACTATTTTCACTTGCTGGTGATTGCTTGAGAATGTTGATTTTTGTTTGGTCTTGAAGATTTCTTATTTTTTCTTCATTTTTCTCGCCCATCGCTAGTTTACCTCTCACAGTCGCGATGACATCGTGAATGTTTTAATTACAGTCACGATGATCACTGTTTTGCCTATGACAGGCACGATGATCCTAGAGTATAAGAGAAAATAGGGTTTTTCTTCTTGTTTTCAGTCTTTGTGTCTATCAGTGTTTTTCTAGAGTGTCTATGGTGTTTTTGATTGATTGTCTTGATTAATTTGCAAAATTTGTCTCATTGGCTTTGAAGTGAAATCTGATTGAGTTATAGGGTTTCTAGCCAGTTGGTCATCACTTGTTTCTTGTTGGTGTCATTGAGATACTTGTTTTACTGATTGATTGAATGTTGTTTTTTGTGAAAATCTTTGAAAACATCATTTTGCATTTGTTTTAGCTTGTATTTTGAAATTTACTTTTCATGAAAATGCATTAGATTAGTTACATTGAAAAGTTATTTTTTGAGATTCATCATTGAGAATAGATCACATTTTTCAGTGATTGAAAGCTAAAAGTTGTATTAGGTGCATCAAGTCATTCAAAATGAAAAGAAAATCATAATTCATATAAGTGCATCTTTGTAAAGTAAAATCATTTTCTTTCGGAAAAGTTGCATTTAGGATAGTGAAAAGTGGAAAACCATTTTTACTTTTGGCATTGCATTTGGAAGATGAAAATGAAAGTTAGTGGAAGGTATTTTGCATGATGCATTATTGATTGAAATTTCTTCCTTGATTAGTCTAGCTTTCATTAAAACAGAAAGTTTTCATTTTCTCATATAGTTGCATCATAAGTGTTCAAGTGGAATCATTTTGAGCCTCAAAACTGAAACATAATTGAAGATTAACTTAAAATTTATCTCAATTAATCTAAGGAGAATTTGAGACATTAATGTTCATACTTAGTGGTCTAGGCTAGAGACGTGTTCCAACGTCTATAAAACTTAGTAGCTGTCATTCACAATACTCTTGCATTAGACAATGTTAGCAGAGACTTGTGCTCCCTGTAGCATCGAGTATATAAAGGGAGACCCTCATAGGTTGCAAACCTTTATCCATAGGAAGATGAGTCTGCCACCTTGTAAACATGATACACTAAACACAACATTCAAGGAGATTGCCTGCATGTACGTCAATTCCTTAGTAAATTTATTTGCTAAGGTGTATATTTCTGTTCACGGTTACTTGGTAATCCTCTGACTGGGTATCGAAAGATTTCCCTAATACTTCACTAGTTGATCTAGTGATTGATCAAAAATCATCTTTGGTCAACCCCACTCTCTCTAAAAGTGAATCTCGTGAGTCCATTCTCGACCAACCATTGGTTGAGAAATCGGTAGACTTGACTCCACCTTTAGTTAACCGTACCTTTCCAGTAGAGAGTGAACCTCATATTCCTCAAGTTCTTCTGGTTTCTTCAGTTTCAAATGAACTGGAGGTAAATCCTCCTGTTCCCGAGGTGGATGAGAGAATTTCTCCTATTCCCATAGCACAAGAGGGTAGCTCTCATGTTCATACGACACCCCCTCCGAGTAGTTTAGTCACTTATTTTGATTGGATTCGACTGGACGGATATCACCTTTTGTCTTATGTGCCTTTCTAGATTATAGTACATGCTTACCATATGTCTGTACCTAACACAGTCATAGATGAGGGTGCATCTATTAGCATTCTATCCTCAATTTATTGGCAAGCTTTAGGTTCTCCTCAACTTGTCCCCATCACCCAAAATCTGTTAGCTTTTAATAGAGGAACCAATCAACCATTAGGGATCCTTCCTAAGTTGCCTATCACTTTGGGAGGAAAGACTATCTATATAGACGTGATGGTTTTCCAAGGCCCTTTATATTTTAATCTACTCCTTGGTCGTGACTATGTTTATGTCATAGGAGCTCTTGTCTCTTCCCTCTTTCGAGTGATGTGTTTCCCACATGAAAGAAGCATTGTGATCGTTGATCAACTTACATTCATTGCTCCTAACTCAAATCCCAATCAACCATCATCCCTGAATGGTTCTCATATGCAAGAAGTATCACCCCACCACAGGTTAATTATGTGGCTAGAAGTATCACCCCACCACAGGTTAATTACGTGGCCACTTGTTCCATGCCCGCATCTATTGATGATCTTGTAGGTGATGTAGTACACCATGTACAAGTGGCATTGGAGCCCTATTTTTCATTTGGATCCTTGGAAATGTATCCCTTCTAGAGTGTTGTTCTCCCATCTGATGAGAACCTCTTGGAAGCCATGGCATCTTTTGGTTTGTGATCAAGACCTTTGGAGTAGCGTTCCTTGTCTTGTGTCAATCTCCTTAAAAAATGAAACAAGGGTCTAGAGCAGAGTTCCTTGTCTTGTGTCAAGCTCCTTAAAAAATGGAACAAGGGTCTGAAGCAGAGTTCCTTGTCTTGTGTCAAGCTCCTTAAAAAATGAAACAAGGACCATGAAGATAGTTCTTTTACTATGTAAACCTCATTAAAAAATGAAATAGGTTTCCATGAGCAGAGTTCTTTTACGTGAGTCAAGCTCGGTAAAAAATGAAACAAGGTGTCATGAGCATGGTTCTTTTCCTGTGTCAAGCTCATTAAAAAGTGAAACAAAACTCCTTACAATTCAAGTCTTTGATTAAATATCGTAAGTAAACCTTCATTCCATCCACCTGTTAGTAACCAGTAGTATACTTAGGTGAATGAAATGAAGCTTGGGGGGCATGTACCTCGAATTGAGTCATTATGCTGGGGGCATGCAAACTTATCTTAAGCATAGTTTATCTTTGTTTCAAGCTTGTGTAAAAATGAAACCAAATCCAAGCATAGTTTATCTTTGTTTCAAACTTCTGTAAAATGAAATCGTCTTTAATTATACTCAAGCATAGTTTCTAATGTTTCAAGCTTGTGTAAAAATGAAACCATTTATCTCTTTACATCTTGTGATTGTTGTTTTTATTAGCCGATTTTTGCTAGATGAGCCTTGGTTTTTTCCTTTCCATCGTCACCATCTCTTTGGCTAATCATATACTTTCACTTGGTTGTTTTACTTGTGCCTAAGGAACATCTGTGATGAGTGATATTATTAGCTAGAATCTTGACCCTTACATGTTTTGAGAAGTTTCATCATGACCGTAACCAATTGTTATTATTTTTTTATACTACTCGTTCCTCTAGGAGGAGTCAACTTTCAGCTATTTTCAGAACCTAGAAACATGAAAAGATCGCCGAGTGCTTGTCTTTTGGAACTCGTTAAATTAAATGAATCGACGTTGTATCAGTATATGTTTACCGCTTTTTCGGGCTAAGATTGACTATTTACGAAAAAGGTACACCTCGGTCGACATGGTCAAGAGGTTCTCTTGAATATTGTTTTCTACCTTTTCGAGTTCGAGGGAGAAATTACGAAGATGGACATGATGGATTTTTCTTTTTCATATCTTTTTCAAACTCTCTAAATATGAAAAATATACTGAGTTATTCTTACGTTAGACTCGTTAAAATTTTACGATGAAAGACTTGTCACCATGACGAGCCCAAGTTTCTCCTTCCTGGGACTCGTAATACTTACTAGGATGGATTCATTCGAAGGGTGAACTTATACGACAAGCATATGGTATCCTCTTCAAGCTCATGTAAAAATAAAGAGGTACTCACTAGAAATAGTGGGGGGAAAATGAAAGTGAAACATCTCTTGTATAGGCAACATGTCACTTTTGAACATGACACTCATTTGTTTCTTGTGTCGGGTTTGGGATATCCTCACTTAGTCACTTGTTTTTCCGGGTTTGGGTGATCCATTTTTCCTCTCATCTGACTATTCCACTTCATCATTATGACCCTTGTTCCTATGTTTAGTTAAATGTTGCCACACTATGGAGTCTTGTCGCCAATATGTTCAAGAGAAGTCCCATTTGCAGTTTATATCCTATACATTGTCTGAAATATTTGCACAGCCCTGGATCATACTTGTTTATTCACCTTTATTCCTTGTTTCATGTCAACATTGAGGGAATCATTATGACCCTCCTTCGATGAGTCACTTCCTTTCGACTTCAGCTCATTATCTAGGAAGATGACTTAGAGACTCCCTTTCAGTAACTCAGAGCTTGCATGCCTTAATGGCAAGTTCTTCGCATCCGATGACATTTTTTCATCATTGGCCTTTGATTGGATGATTCCATGAGTGTTTGACTTCAACTTCATTATCACATTCAAGGATTTTACTACCGTACCTTGAGAGCCATTGCCATTATTGGTGGTTTCTCTCGTGCCTGTTAATGGTCCACACCATTGGCTGGTAATCAGGCAGTTTTCTAGCATGTTCGACTTCGACACTTTCATTCACATGTTAGAATTCATACTTTTATTGGCTTGAGATGGAGTGCAAGACCCTGAGTATTGTCTAATATACTTAGGTTGCGTGGAGTTATGTGTTATTCATGATTGTACACATGTTTGTGCTATACAGATGGTTCTGACCATTCTGTGGGACTGACATTTATGATGATCCTTCTATATTGTATGACTGTGTCCATACCTTGGATCTTAGATTTATAGATGATCCTTCTCGTTTGGATGGTTGCGCCCATGCCATGGATCCTTTCATATAGTCCTTATTATCCGGATGGCTGTGTCCATACCGTGGATTCATGTTTTGATATCAAATATGTATATGTATATGCATTCTTGATTTGCAGGTCTCTTGATAGTGTTTGTCCTCATCCTTGTAAAATCTTGTAAAGCATTTAACCATCACTCCTCATTTTGCCTTCATGCTTTAGGGGGCATCCGTTACACATTATTTTGTCACAGGTCCTACACTTCCGTGTGGCATACCCCGAAGTTACCAAAACATGACCATCATGCAATGTATTCATTCATGTATGTAGCTCAAATCCTCACTATGATATTGATTAGAAAATGCCTTGAGATTCCCTTGAAGGAAATGGATCTTAAACCATAACTTGGGAATAATTGCTCTTATGAGTCTAAAAACAATGATGATTTCTTGTTTCACTATACTCGACCAACGATGGCATCGATTTGTTTAGTTGTATACCTGTGATAATCCCAAAAAGGAAATTTTCCCAAAGAGGATGAGAAACTTCATGATCTAGAAGCTTCCAAAGTGGCGAGCTAGAGGTTGTTTGGCATAGATGGGGTGCAATTATCCCAACTTGGCCTCTTGGTATTATCCCTATGAGCTTCCTCCTTGAGGTGAGGGATTAATACTATATTTGGAGAGGTCATAACTCCCTTTCCCAGCCTATATGTTCATCCTCTTCCATTCCCAAATAGTTAGAGGCTAGGTTGGTCTATGCCTATTTGCACTGTTATGCTAATATTCTACCTATATGCTACTCATTTGAATTGGAAAAGGAGTGCTTAGAGAGCTTATCTTGGGCTTAGATATTCATTCAAGGAGAGCCTATCAACATCAAGGCTTGGTTGTATGCTTCCCCTTATTTTCTATTAATAGACAACTACTGGTTCATTTTCCCTAAATGTGTATGCTCATGTATCATTTAGCTCAACATTCCTTGATTAGTTAAGTAGGTTGCTTTTAAATATTCCATTTGTATTTGTATGCCTTGTTGTATCTTGATCTCTTGTGCAAGTACATAAACAATGAGAGCAATAGGGATGAGACCGTGGCACAAGTGATTCAAGGTCTTCAACAAAGGAGATCAAAATAGCATCAAAATTAGGTAGGCTGCCTTCTTCATTTCTCTTTCAATTGTAAATTAGGAAAGTGTCTGGTATATTATCAATTTGGTTGCTAGACCCACTCATTAGGTTAGAGGGACCATCTCTGTCCACAGAGAGGATTTACCTAGACAACAATAGGTAATTCAAATTTGAAATCAAGCTTTAAAAAAGGTATTTTTGGAGAATTTGGAGGAGTATGTGAAAGGGTTGAAGTGGAGGAGATGAGGCTGAAGCTGGAGGCGAAGGAGGAGGAAAATGTGGAGGTAGAGGTGGAGGATTACTCTCATCTCCTCCATTACCTTTTGATGGATTTGAGCTCTCCCCTTGAAACCTTATATTCCTTTCTTCAAACAAAACTTTCACTATTTCAAACATTTCAAAGAAATCCTTTCTGAAAGCTCTCTCATCCTCAGACATCATCTCAAGTCCTTTTTCATGTGCTATGACTGGTGAAGTTTGAGGTGTTTGTGAATTCCTTGAACCAACTTGAGGATTTGGTTCTTCAGGCACTCCTTCTCCTCTTTTCAGCATTGACCTTGTAAGCATCAAAAAACAATTGCAAACACAATCAAACCTTCAAAATAACTAGGGATCTGATACCAAAATGATCTAAATTTAAAAACTTTAAGGTTTATTAAAAAGTTCAAGTAAATTTATGTCTTATTGGAAAGGATCAATTTGTAAAAGCACATAAATTTTAGTGTTTAAAACTTAGTTTGCAGAAAATAAACAGAGACAAATGTACCATACACAACAACACAAAACAACAATTGATAATGGAGTTCACCCCTCCTGGGCTACATCTCTGGGTCCAACTTCCAATGTTGGGCCTCTTCAATTATGTTCTCAAATATGTAATTATATAAATTTACAATGCTTAGAATGCAAAACTAGTGCTACCAATGGCCTTAGAAGGCCCAAAAACCCCTATCTAGGCTCTTGTTGGGCTCAAAAAGACCCAAAACTCATC
Organism: Pinus taeda; assembly: GCA_000404065.3. Lineage (NCBI taxonomy): Eukaryota > Viridiplantae > Streptophyta > Pinopsida > Pinales > Pinaceae > Pinus > Pinus taeda. The sequence goes on from APFE030303572.1 coordinate 15,076, forward strand.
AAATTATGGCTCTCCAAAGTTTTTTTGCTAGTTGTTCTCCAATTCTCCAAAAACTGGCTAAATGTTCTACATTTTTCACCTTTTTCCAACCATCGAGAGACAAATCGCTTAGCGCCAGCGAGATTTGCGCCAAAATTGGTGTAATTTGTCGACTCGTTAGTTCAACCAATAGCCCCGCGCTGCAGAATTTTGCATCGCCATTGGTCATGTTGGCCCATGTGACGAGGGGTCGGCTAATTTCCTGCCCTCGCCATTCCGCACCTGCCGCCGTTGGTTGCAGTCAAATGTCGACCTTAGAGTCGGGGGCCAGGGCTAATTGCCCGCCCTCACCGCTGAAGCCCCATTCTCTCCGGCTCTGGTTATATGAGATCACATGGGACCAGGGCTAGGGCCCAACACCCCGCCCCTACCTGTCAAACTCTCACCTGCGATCACATATGTAGACATGGAACCTAGGGCTACGGCTTAGAGCCCCACCCCCTCCGCCAATTTCTTAACCGTTACATGTTAGTTATGTGGCTTGTGTTGTGACCATGGGCTAGGGGTTGGTCCCTGAGCCCTACCCTCATTCTATTTTTGATCTCATGGAGGTTTAGAAGGCTAGGTGTCAGGGCTAATGCCTGACCCCTCTCCCCCAATGCAGATTTCATATGTCTTTAAAATAAAGTCTCGAACATATTTTATTATGAAACATGTCGACGATGAAATGGTGGAGGCTGGAGTTAGATTGAAACAAGTCATGGTTCGATCCCTACTGAGGCCTACGAGCCACCAAACAAAATTTTATCCAACCCTTAGGTGCCACTGGCAGCCTCCGGTTGAGCCACGTGGAAGCCTCTAATTGGACCTCCCATATGAATTCAACCAATCAATTGTGCCTAATTGGACCGATGATGAGGTTACACTTGTCAAGCCCACATTGGTCCTTTATCCTATTGTATACTCAATCAGCATGCTGACATCAACAATACTGACTGCCCAGTCAACAGTCCAGTCAATACACCTGCAATTTTTTTAGTTGTTAAGCCAAATGATCATAACATCATAAATTGAGCATATGATATCGATTTTCAACGATTCAAGTGGCATTAGATTCAAAACGATGAGCACTACGATCTGACACTAGTTTCAGGCATTTTTGAGCATATTTCTAATCCCCTAGATCAAACTTGGAACAAAGATAAGCTTTTTTGTATAATGAAAATCTACGTACAATTATAGCTCTTAGCTTACTAGGTCAAAAATTTTCTGCATAATAACATTATTAATTGTTTTTTGTAATTGATAAAATTTATTTTTAAATAATGTCATTTAATTTAGTTTTATGATTTTTAGGTTTATCATTGTTTCATAAAATCTTTTGTTGTGCGGAAGTTGTTTCGTGTGCACAATGTAAGCTTTATTATGGGCTTCGGGCAAGAAAATCTCCACACAATGAAACATGTTTCTATATATAGCATTAGCTACATAAACACTTACTTCCATGGAAGCATTTGTTCTCCGCATAACCTCCACATACACACAACCACTTCTGCACAACTTCATCTGCACAACTACTTTCTACACTCAATAACACTCTGCAAATACTCCTTTACAATTGACTACCACAACTTTTATGATTTATAATATAAGATTTAATCCAAGTTTCAAACAAGAAAATCTCCCTACATTAAATAAATTTCTATACCCAGTAGGACTCATTTAAATACTTATTTGATTTCAGAAAACAAACTTTATATGTCTATAATCAAATTACTTACAAAGACTGGTTTACAATTGACTATTACAAAACAAAATATGGAGTTTTTCACAATGCAACCCACAATTTAATGTATTATTATTATTATCATATGTTGTTGTGCAAAGCTTTTATTCCCGGCAAGAAGCTTCCTCTGCACAATGAAACTCTCATTCTAAGCCTCACACAATGAAAACTTCGTGCAATGAAACACTGATGTGTGCAATTCTCGCTTTTGTACATGCATTCATAAATAAAGAGAACTGGGACAAAATTATCAGACGTTTCTAGCTAAGAAACATTCAACAGTAATCAACAGAGTTACAACAACTGTAATCGTATTCATATTCAAATGCTAGTCACAAAAAATGGAAATATATCTAACAACCAAAACTTTTTACAAGCGTTCATTTTCACTATAAACATAATTGGAACAAATTAAAGAGTCTTTGTGCTTCACAATGCTTGAATAATAACGAACATAGCTACAACAACAACAATTGTATTCAGATTCAAATCCTAATTACTATAGCTATCATTCAAATAAAAATCACAAATGCAATAGATATCTCTGAACCAAAACTCCTTCTAAGCATTTATTTTCATTACCAACAATTTTCATACCATTACATAGAATATAAAAGCTCAAAAGTGTAGTCTCATGAACTTATGTTCAATCAATGATATTGAGAAACACTAAAGAATCCAGAGTAATACAAGTTCACATGTAAAGTACTGTCTAATAATTATTTATATAACTGGTAAAAAGTTTCAATATTATAAAAGAGTAAACGAAAATCCATTTTAATTATCATTCATTATAGAACATTATCTAATATATAAAAGGTTGAAGCAAATAATGGAAAAAAATTTACTGTACAATATTCGAGAACCCAGGTCCATACAACATCCCATGTGAAATGTTATATCATTATTATTTACATAATTAGTAAACATAGTGAGAGATAGAAAAGACAGTAAATGAAATTCAAATAAGCTATGATTACAGAGCCATGGTCTAGAAAATAACCTTTGTTGCATAAATCATTTATGAAATTGATAATATTTTAGTCACAAAACAAAATGTAGTCATCCCAATTGTGATTGCGATTTTGTTGGCCATAATCTCTAAAAGTCATCTGCAACAAATAACAAGGAACTACATTCAATAATTAGACTATTTAATCATAACACAGAAAATTTCAATAGTAAAATTCTTTGATGATAATTTTTTTTGTTCAAATGTATTAAGACACCTACAATCTACAAACACATAGTGTGATATTGTTTAGCCCTCATCTATCTCTTAGAATCAAGCTTTTTGCAACAAATTCCTTCACTTTAGATTCAATGAAATCTTTCATCAGAGCAACAATAATTTCATGCTTAACAAGTTAATTGACTATCTCCTCCTCAATTTCTCTAGCTTATTTTTGTAATTGCGAAATTGAGAAAAGTACTGTTCGTTAGCATTAAAAAAAGTGATTATCCATTTGATAATTACCCTTGTAGTAAAATCAGTTATATCATCAAACTTTGTTGCTTGTGATTGTTTTAGCTTCTCCAAATCAACAATCAACTCGCCTTTTGTGATTAATCTAGACTCATATGTAATGTACAAACTATTTAAATCTTGAACAATCGCTACTGCCTTTAGATACAGATCTTCTCTTCAATTTTCTATGTCTCCACACTAAGAAATAATTTCCTCCAATGTTATGATTTCTTAGACCACATAGCCTTAATCTGCCTCATCTAATCAACATCAGGCAACCCTTTTTTATATTTTTCTAGTCTAGACAATAAATCAAGCTTCTGGCTAAAAGTTAATAGGTAATTGTCTATGAATTTTCTGTCTCCCTTCAACTCACCTTTGACCAACTCAACAGAAGACTTAGTTCTATGCTTTAAATGTCGTTGATCAAAAGCAACTTGCCATGCAAATTCAATAATCCACAATCTTGCAAATATATTACTAATGATATATGATTTCACTAGACTCATAAGATTGACATGTTTCTCAAATCTATGAGATCTTCCATGACTAGAAATTGCCAATGGCGATCCGCGTATTGCTAGTGGAGTCTTCAACAAAGGACCCAGGATTAGAGTATCTTCTAGCTCTTTTATTTTTGCATTCATCTTCAGATTTTCTTCTTAGCATTGACTAACAGAATCTACAAGCTCTTCACCACTAACTTAATACAATTTCATCAGCCCCAGTATTGCAGCTAGAGACATATCAATATTCATTTCTAGCTGATCAACAAACTTTATGTCAGAAAGTTGTACCCTTTCAATCCTCAATCTCTTACCACTCATGTCATAATTTGCATCCTGCAATGCAAAATAACAATCATCGAAAATAATGTCCTCTTTGACAATTTCCTGCATTATTCTCTAATTTTCATGCAAAAAAGTACTAAGCCAAGTAGGTAGTACAACACTATCAACTTCTATGTCCATGACTTCTTCAATGCTCTTTATTTCAAGCAGACTCTTGGTCATAGATGATTCAACCATATTGAGAAATCTAGGGCAACCTTGATTAATTTGATTTCTCCATTATTTGCAAATTTCTTGTGATTTATTATTTTCTTCTTCTTATTAGTTATGCTATTATCATCAAGACGATTTCCAAAAACACAAGAACACCAGAGAACACGTGACATAGTCTCTTAGCCAGGGGAAAACCCAACCAAGAAATCTTTCTTTAGTAGATTCATATGACAGTGAGACAACCAAGACTTTTGACCCAAACCTCCATCCAATAAGTTAGCCTGTATTTGAGTAACACATCGTACTAGGGTTATGAAACCATGTCAAACTTTAGTCCTGTAGTCTTGTTAAGCTTCAATCTTGTGTTTATGCCATACAATCTTATTATCAATAGTCTTGTATCCATGCTATATTTCGGTCTTGCAACCTTATCATTCTTCAACATGTCTTGTTGTCTTCAATCCTAAAACCAAATTATTAATTCGGTCCTGCAACCTTTGTTATACTTCAACCTACCTTATTATATTTAGTCTTATAACCATACCATATTTTCAGTTCTATAGTCTTTGTCAAGTTTTGGTCTGCAACAACTTTAGTGCCTCAGTCCTTTATCTGTAGCTAATCTAAATCAAATCTCTGTCCTATGCAATTTTATTTTTACTTCTATGTATCTCATTCATAAGGTCAACTTTACTAAGGGTATTTATAGTAGTTTCAGTCTATTCATTGGGCCGACTTGTCAAGAAGATGAATCTGACTTGTAGGAGATGTGATTGAAGCCAAACTTGAGGTCGAATTGATGGTAGAGGAGGTAACATGACTCAAATAATTGATTTCTTTGATACAATGATCCCAAGAAGGGTTTGGATTTGAATTTACAAAACCTAGAGCACATAATGAGTGATTTTAACAATGGAACATTGACCCAAGCATGAAATCCATGCTTTAATAAGTCAATAATAAAATTTATTTTGACAAATATGTTACATCATTATTCGAGTATGATTATGAAGACCGATACTAGTTACATTCTTCAACACTCCCTCTTTACTAGGGAGGTATTCATAATTACAAATGTATAGAGGTACATGGAATATCTCCAAAATTATGAAGATTTCTGGCACACTCAGTGCCTCAGACTAGGTAACTGACCAGGGTTATAGATTCAGGTGGGACTAAGATGGACTAAAGCTTTTAGCCAATTTAGGTACCAACAAGCTTACTAACTAACCATCAACCCAGTGACCTAGGTGCATAGCCAAGGTCAGAGCTCCAAGACTAGCGCCATCCTCCCTCTTCGGGATTTAGACATCAAACACACATAGGTCGGCCAAATGTCCTCCCAAGCATCCCCCATTAGATGCTTCAATTCTCCTTATCAAACTAGATATATCCATTTGTCCAAGCATGCTTCCCAAGTGTTCGAACTTATTATGGAGATATTTACCTGTACAAACAAAAACTCCATTTTACAAATAAAATTTCAAACATACAAACAAGTAAACACAAACCTTCAGGTTTCTTTATCATTCAAATGCTTCTTGTATCATCAAGTTATCCATATACAATTTTGTCGGAAGCTTTCTTCTTCTTCTTTCATTTCTTCAACAACACCAAATACATCCTTATTACCTTTTAAGTCTTTTGTTTGTTAGTCCATCTGTATTACTTTCATTGCTTCATTATTTATTCAGGGCATCTATTATAATATGCCCTCCCTCTCACTTGGGTATATATACATTTTCTACCATCCAAGCTCCCTCTCAATACAATAACTCCCTTGTTTTACAATATTAGAGACACTTCTAATCTTTCAAGGCTTTTATTTTAGATTTTTAAAAACTTGCTAGGGTTTTTTCATAAACCCTAGGCTTCTTTTCTGAAACACAGAGACTTAGATATCAAAAAATTAATAATATAATAGTGTTATGCATCTAGGACTTCAATATCACTATCAGAATGATAGAATCTACTAGGATTTATTGCAAACCATAGTTTTTCATTATCAAATCATATCAACATCAACATGTCCTAGAAAATTAATCTCTACAAGGGTTTTTTTCTACATCCTATATCAAAAATAACGTTAGAATACTAGCAAATGCATATCTAGGGTTTCACCAACTAACTATGGTATACCCTAGACATGAACATCAATACATCAAAGTTAGATATATAGTATTTTAATCAAGTTAGGGTTTTGATTATGTGGAAGAACACACACCTAGGATTTTATTCCTAGGATAATAGCCATTTCAAGGATCATACTTATAAACCCTAATTCACCATACCCTAATAATCTAGGGTTTCGACAACAACAACAAACACTAACTTAAAAGTTCTAGTTTATAAGAAGGACAACAACAAATCCTAGAAGACTGGGATTTAGTCACAACAATACATAAACTTAAATATTACAAGAGTATAATTTTCTTTATTGATTCTTTACTAACAACCCTAACATCACTGTTAACATATCCTAAGTAGGGATTGAATTTCAATGTACAAACCCTAAGTAGGCTAGGGTTTCATTGACATACCCTTAGGTTAGGTTTTATAGTGAACCATAAGGTTAGGGTTTCATAAACAAAGTAGATAATATGATGAGAGTAAATTCATTCAAGAGATTGATCATCCTAATGATTCAAAAATCTAGACATGAGGGAGTTAGTAATACCAATTTTTTTTAAGATGATCATATTTTCAGTGAAGAAGATTTTTACATACCTTGTTATCTTTTACAAACCTTGTAGAGTTTACCAATGAAGGACTCCTTTTTCAAAAAAAATTCTTGTAAGTTCTCTTATGAGGGATTCCTCCAAATATGCTCCTTATTCTTAAGAATATGCCCACAAGCTTAGTCCTTCCAAGGAAAATACAAGAGAAAGGATGATAACGATAAAGCTAGATATATCAAAATAAAAATTATCCTTTTGTAATAAGGTGGAGACTTCTTCTTCAAGGACTCCTTTCTGCATAAGATCAACATTTCTATATGTACCTGCAACATTTGCTTGACACGTACTACCAAGTACAAGGGTATAGATGTAACCTAGGGATTTCAGATCCAAACCCTAAAGTATCATACTTAGGGTTTCCAATTACCAACTAGGGTTTCTATTCAAGTTTCACCTAATTTTTACAAGTCTTAGTAACCTAAAACTCTTTCAACAATTCGAGGTCTATAGACCCTAGATCCAAAACATGTATCAAAAACCTAAATCATACTTTATGCATACCCTATATTTATTTATTCATAAAAAAACAATTATTCATACCTTAAGGACTACGTACCTTAGTTCTCCATGATCACAATAAGTTTCTTGCAATTTTTTTCTCTAATATGTCATGATTACTTCAAAGGAATGCTCTTCACAAGGTGATTATTTGTGACTTCAAAATCCTTCAAACTTGATACCAATTTCTTTCATAGTTTTTTCACTTGTGCAATCTTCTTTCGAATTGTAATAAGGATTACTTTTTTTGCATATGAATTATATGACATTCCTTCAAAAGATATTTGTCATGTTTCTTGTTTTACTTAGAGTGAGGATAGTTTCCATACTCAGATTTACTTCGCATCAAAATGATAGTTGAGCATAGATTTGAGGTTACAACTATCATATGTATTACTGTAGTGTGGCCTATAGATATGTATCACAGTCTCCATATGTTGACATAATTTTTATGTTTTATGTTGAGGTTTCATCTAACAAGATTACTGAAAACATTATTGTCATAGCTCAAAGAATGAACTTCCTCATACTACTGTCTTGCATTCTGTCATCATAGTAGGAATAACTAGCATCATGTATCTCATATTTCTATAATTCGTATGAGTAACATCTAGGCCATATTTTCCTTTCTCTATAATATTGTTAGGTAGACCTAATTGATATATAGATTGCCTCTCATCTTAGTATAGATTGTGTACAAACTCTCTTTGTATATCAATCAGGTTATGAATCTTGCATTTTGTAGCTTCTTGTGATTTAATTGTCGTCCTTTCATTGTATCAGTAGTACTTATTGAAACAACCCAAAATTCATATTGTGTCTACCTAGTCAGTTGAAATAGATGATCTTCCAATGATGGGAGCCAAAAATATTCAAGCTGTCTTTTTCCTTCTACTTTACCTAGCACTGAAACCATGTTGAGAAATCTGGGGAAACCTTAATTAATTTGATTTCTCCATTATTTGACAATTTCTTGTGATTTATTATTTTCTTCTTCTTAGTAGTTCTGTTATTATCATCAAGACAATTGTCAAAAGCATAAGAACACCATAGAACACATGATATAGGTGCTCAGTTAGGGAAAAACCCAGTCAAGAACTCTTCCTTAGTAGATTCATATGATAGTGAGACAACTAAGACTTTTGACCCAAACCTCCATCCAACAAGTCAGCATGTATCTGAGTAACACATCATACTAGGGTTCTACAACCATGCCAAACTTCAGCTTTGTAGTCTTGTTAAGCTTCAGTTCTGCGTTAATGCCATACAATCTCATTATCAATAGTCTTGTATCCATGTTATATTTTGGTCTTGCAATGTTATCATTCTTCAATATGTCTTCTTGTCTTCAGCCCTATAAACATATTATTAATTCAGTCTTGCAACCTTTATTATACTTCAACCTATCTTATTATCTTTAGTCTGGTAACCATACCATAATTTCAGTTATATAGTCTTTGTCAAGTTTCGCCCTGCAACAAATTTAGTGCCTCGGTTCTTTAGTGCCTCAGTCCTTTATCTGTAACTAATCTGAATCAAATCTCTTTCCTTTGCAATTTTATCTGAACTTTTGTGTATCTCTTTCATAAGGTCGACTTTATTGGGGTATTTATAGTAGTTTCAACTTGTTCATTGGGCCGACATATCAAGAAAAGGAAGTCGAATTGTAGGAGATGAAATTGATGCCAAACTTGAGGCTGAGTTGATGGTGGAGGAGATATCATGTCTCAAATAATTTATTTCTTTAATACAATGATCCCAAGAAGGTTTTGACTTTGACTTAATAAAACCTAGAGCACATAATGAGTGCTTTGACTTATGGATCATTGACCCAAGCATGAAACCCATGCTTTAATAGGTCAATAATAAAATTTATTTTGACAAATTTGTTACATCATTATTCAAGTACAATTATGAAGATTGATACTAGTTACATTCTTCAACAAGCTGTTTGCACTTTTTCTGGAGTTACTCTATGAGGAGGCTCTTTTTCATCCTTGCCACCTGATAGCCTTCATAAACTAATTTTTTGCTTCCAGTAGTTCTTTTCTCTTTTTCACTGGAAGATGAAGTCGCACCAGTATTGCGTGTGCAAGATTAAGATTGTCCCATAGGATTTGTGCCTCTTTGCTTATATATTTCTCTCGCCCTGTTGTGGCCACAACCCTCCCATATCTTTTTAACAAAAGATATGGGGACCCTTTATGTTAGGTTTGGTCGTATAACTCCTTCTATACATTGATTTTATTTAATTTTGAGGGATTTTTATTTTTCTCGGTTTTCCCCTTTGATCACTTCATTCTGTGTGGTTTCTTGCCAACTTCATAATGACTCTAATTTTGTTGAGTTTGGATTTACAGTTTGAAATTGGAACTTGTTCAAATTTTGAGTGGTTTCACGGCATGGGCTTAAATATGTAAAAATGCATTTTATTTTAAAAATGTAAATAAAATTGTTTAATTAATTTTAACTAATTAGGGTTAATTAATTTTATAATATTATTATTTAATTATATTTTCTGAATCAATTTAGAATTAATTTAATTATTTATTGTTTTAATTAAATAAATTTGTAAATATTTAACTAATCTAGATTAATTAAATAGTTGTAATCAGTTTACTGAATTGGTAGATATTAATATTTGATTTATTTAATTAATTAATTTGTGAATAAAGATGGTTTGAAATGCATCAACAAAATGCTCTTGATATTACCGAAAAACATCCAAACATTCATAATATGAATCATAAAAACCCTAAGTTCGAATATAACTTATACATATATTATAAACACACAATATAAAAAAATATTATAAGCACACAAATATAAAAACTATATTATTATATTATTTTATAAATATAATGTAATATATATTATAAAATTTTTTAATAAAATTACATTTAGAATATTCCACCCCAATACTTTTTTCCTTTATTTTGTTTATTATATGTAATATTAGATGGGGAAGGACCCACTCTCCACGTGGGTTCCCCCCTTTCCATCCCATACATAAATTTTAATGACCTCTCACCACTTTTGTTTGGAATGAATTAATGTTTTCATGATTATTTGTTTTTATATATAATTTAACTTTATTTATTTTAAATATTATTTTTTTCAAATAACATGTGTTTTAATTGGGCCTAGAGTATGCACTAAAACTGCTTTTGTTTGGCTAAGAGCTCGTCTTTCTTGGACATAAGGAAATAAGTTAATGGCCTAAGACCGAGAGACATATAGTAGGAGTGAAAGCCTACCCCCTTACGGACCACCAGTGAGTTATTTCAGGTGGTGTGGTTTTTCTTGAATGATGGTGATGAGTCAGCCCACATTCGCGGATAGCAGCTAGAGATGGTTGTCCTCACTATTGGTTTGACAACTGAGTTATGATAGGTTTTCCCACTTGTGTAAAAACATGTGTTTTAATTATTTTGTATTTAGTTTATTAATTAATTTAATTCAAATTTATTTTTATTTTTTAGTTTTAGATTATTATGTGTTTTTAATAAAACAAAACATTAATATAAATTGCCTAGGCTTTTATCCAAACTATGCATTTTTTAGCACTTCATTAGTTTTGATACTCATGCTTTGAATGACTCTATCTTGAGTTTTACTTAACCAAATGAGGCTCAGGCGGCTCGTTGGAAATCTAAAATCATGGAGAATAACTTGGAGGAATTAGCTCAACAAAATATCAACATTTAATATGCCTAAAATTTAGCAAAAGTCGAGACTATGAAATTGTAACAAAAAATCAATTTTGGAATCTATTTTGGAGCATTTTCATTTACCAAAATTCAAGTTGTTGCAAATTTGTTTGAAGACAACCTTCTACGGCCAAAGATGTTGCGTCAAAGATCATTGGAAATCACAAATTTTATTTATTTAATTGACTTTTAGTTTGAGAGTTTGTTTTCCCAATATTGGTATTGTGATTTTGATGTACAATTTAATTGGTTTCAATTTCAATTTTGATTGGTTTTTGCAGGAGATTTGTTGAAGAGGATGAGGTAAAGAGATTTGGAGCAAGAGGATTGAACCAACAAAAGAGAAAACACGGATTGACAACTCTAAAATTCGATGGATCAAAACTATTTGCAACAACTCTCCATTTTTGGATTGATTTTTGTAATTATAAAATAGATTCCAGGAGACGAAGAGGGGGTTCCTCTATTCTACATTATTCAAAGCTTTTTTCAATTTTGTAAGGAGAATTATTGTTGTAGATTAAGAGGAGTGCTCAGATATGGGTATTTTGGGTTTTTTTCAAGATCTAAGTCATGTCTTTGAGAGATATTTTGTACTATTATAATTCTTTCTTTTGTTAGAAGAGTTGAAAGTATTAGGAGAATTATTGGAGATCCATTGATAAACAAAACATGGAAATAAGTTTTTATCAATTTGCATGCAAATAATACTTTTGTTTGTAAATGTATTTTTTTTGGTAGATCTATGCCAATTATCTTATATTGTGCACTTTTGTTAAATGTGAGAACGGTTATTTATGAGATCAACTATCTAATATCCTAATTGTATAGATCTGTTATTTATTTCCATTTTTCTCATGTGCTTTAATCAATTTTTTGAGTAACTATTTACTCAAAATTTTTCCATATTTAATTGATTTAATTGTTATTAGACTATAAGAACTACTTCTGCATTTTAATGGCTAATCATTCACCGTTTTAAATCTCCAAACATAGCATGCATGATACTCATAATATCAAATGTTATAACTTCTTCAACAACTGGGCATTAATCATTCAAAGCATGTTTAATCCCCATGTTAATTGAATTCATGCACTTGGTATTTGGGGGTTATCTCCTAAGTATCGAGTTAGATTAGTTTCCTTTATTTTTCTGTAATAGTAAGTAGGATTGCTTTAGATTTAATTTTAGATTTAGTTCTCATCTATTTTTAGAAGTTTCGTTACGTAGGAGCAACCTTAGGTGTGGCTTGGCTGAGCCCTTGTTTTAGCTTAAGGTTCGCTTTCTTGCAAGAGCTATGTAAGGGGGTAGATTCAATATCTCTCTTTTTGTTGATACGTAATTAGAGATATTATAAGTCAATTGGGAGAGTGAGGGGGTAATTGGACCTAATAGAATTATTTGGAACCATCAAATCAAACAAATGAGAGCTTAGTTGGTGCTCTGACTAGATGGTCTTCCCAAATGTTGATGAGGTCATTTTTGGCCATCAACATGTCCCAATGATCTCTTTTTCAACGATTTGTTTAGCTTCTACTAGCGATTTTTGATCCTTTTTATTTATTTATTTATTTAATGTGACTTTCCTTGTTATTCTCTCCATTTTTGAGAAACAAGTTCCCATACCTCATAGACTCAAGGTGTTCCATGAAAAGTATTCCTCTATCAAATCCTTTAATAGCTTCAACTTCATTTAAGTTAAAATCATATAAATACTTTGTTAAAATGTTAGTGTAATTCATATTCTTCATAGTGACTTTTCCAACAGTAAATATAAATGACTTTTATTTATTTATTATTATTTCAAATATAACTAGCCAATGAAGATATTGCCTGTAGACTTTAGCTAAAAGTTACCCATCTAGAACAAACATTGGCAATAAAATTGGCCTATATTCAAAACCATAAGTTCATATAACTTTATTGCTTTCTCTTTCCTCATATTCCCCTTTGCCAGATAGGAAAGCCTCAACCTCTAAAGATATTCGATAAGGCTCTTGTCCAATTAACATGCAATACACTTGCCTTATAAACACATCTTGAATTAAACAAAAAATTAAAGAAGCTTCATGCTTCCACAACATAGGATACCAAAACAACATTGGTTCCCATCGAAAATTGAATTTAGGATTATAGGGTAAACTGTCAAACACATGCCTTGACATGAGAGTTGTTATCAGATATTCCATCATAAAAAAATATTTTTGTTGGGTAATCCATGTAACTAAAGGACTAATTAATTCAAAATGACATCATCCCATTCGAAAATACAATTATTTTTGTATGTCTCATAAAACACATAGAAAATGCATTTCAAAACATTTGTTGTACTTTCTAGCCCTACTACACGGGAAAAGAGCTAACCAAAATCCCTAAATGTTTGCATAAACAAATAAATATCTACAAGAGAAAGATTGAAAGGAGCCTCAGAAGTTGGAGAAATGAATTTTACACAATGTCAATCTTGCGTCCTTCTAGCTTTAGTAAACTATTCAAAATGGACAATTCTAAACGCTTGTCCGGTTTCCATAACTTGAATAACCATTTGAATGTATTGGGATTCATAGGAACCTTTGTCGCTCCCAGATTTATTGTCCTCCTTAAATCAAAATTATTTGAACAGAGATAAAAAATTTCTCTGAAATCAAAGACCTTCGGAACACACTCAAGATTCACTAATCTGGTACTCCAAATCTTCTTGCTTGTTTCTATTCCATTGATAGATTCACATATCACTCACATGTTCTCAAAAACTAAAAGGTATCATTGATGTCAGCAAGTGAGTTAACCGTATCACTGCAATAGTTTCTTTCCTTCGCTTGCTACCATTTTCGCGTTGCGGTAAAAAAGCAATCTGTCGATGAATACGCATTTAGAACCCGTGTCACTTTACAATTCTTCGCTTTCTTCATAAACATTGGTTGTTACTATTTCTCATGTGAAAAGCATTGCACACGACACTATGAATAAGTAGTAATTAAAGATACTGAAGCCAACTTTTATGGAGAGTAATAGGAAAAATTCTGAAATTCCAAAAGCATCCTATCCACTTACTTTGCACTTTGCTCCTACTTAAAGATCATTGATATACATATTGTAAGAAACATAAACCTACGATATATGTAATATACATTGTCTACTAAGGTAGTAGATTCGCCCATATGGCCAAAAATCACTGCAATTCATTTTTTTGTTTTTTATTTTTTTCAATAAAAAACCAGCAACACGAGTGTTTGAATCAAGTTTTGTGATAGTGGAAATGGATTCAACATCATCGAAACCCCATCAACAATTTTTCCCATACTACCTAAAATTTTCACAATCCGACACTGTTTTTGTTTTTCAATAAAAATACGAGAACAAGAGTGTTTGAATCAGGTTTTTTGATAGTGGAAATGGATTCGGTATCATCAAAAACCTGATCGATAACGAAGATCATGAAAGTTGAAGTTGTAACCTCGAGTTACAAAACATTTCCACCATATTTTATTAGGAACGTGTCAAAATTTCCATTGTTTTTGTTGTCAAATTTGAAGACTCGTAAAACTATCAATAATAACTATAAATAGTAAAGTGCACAAGGACATTCACAAATAAATATTATGTTGACACATATTCAACTACCTTTTACGATGAATCCACTTGATAGTTGGTCCCCACTGCTTTGTAAAACCGAACCAAATTTGATTTACGAATGACTTGACACACCTATTTCTCACAAAATTTGACACAAATTGGATGCAGTGGAAACCTTATTCCGTAAAAATGGATTTAATTTTAAACTCTTTTATTCTTGCAGACATGAAAATAAATTAATTATTGAAAACATAAAATTTAATTCGTAATGTAACAAGAACAACTACAAATTAAGCAATTTGTAAACTAGAAATAACAAATATTTTTTCAATTAAATACTTATTACTATTATTGTTACACAATATTTTTTCATGCCTCCTACACTTCCCTGTGTCATACCCCGAAGTGCCCAAAACTTGGCAATCATGTAGTGTACCCATCCTGATATACAGTTCAGATCCTCCCCGAAACACTGATGGCAACATGCCTTGAGCCTTCCTTGAAGAAGTGAGCTCTAAAACCCTAATTTCAGGATCAGCACGACCCTGACACTAGAAACTCGTGTTGATTTCTAGTTTCACTATATTGGCCTCATGATGCCAATGCACTTTTTGCTTGGATACCCATGCTGATCCCTAAAAGGCAAGTTTTTTGAAAGAGGACAAGAAGCTTTGTGATCTAGAGGCTTCTAGGACGATGAACTGGAGGTTGTTCGGTTTGGATGTAGTCTTGTCCGAAGGTAATATGGGAAATATTCCTGCAACCTTGCCCATTGACATTTCAGTCCAACCTAAAATCATCAAAATCTCTCAACTGGGGGCATCTTTTCCTTGTCATGAGATTAAGATTTTCTTGCCTCCTTTCATGAGGTCTTCTCACTAAGTTTTTACCATTTTCCCATTATTGCAATGGGGTATTCATCCTATAACTCATAACCCTCACTCACTCAGGGGGGCATGGGGGCATAGCCATTTATGAGTGTTATTCCACTTTTTGTCCGAGTCGACGCTTACATGCCAAAAATGAAACTTCGGTTTCATTCTCTGTTGATCGATTACCTGAGTTCAAAAATGGGCTCCATCTGAATTTTTACACGTGATCATTCATGTAATTACTTTTGTACATTAGTATGTGAATTCATTGGTGTGCAGTTTTGAGCTTTTGGTGTGATTTTTTGCTTTGCAGACATGTTTCTTTTGCTTACCTTGTGTTCCACTTGGTTTGTAGATGTTGTCAAACCATTATGTTGGTTTTGTTGATGGTGCTTGTCGTAGCACATAGAACTTATCTTCTGCAACTTGGGCACTATCTGCCCCTAATGGCAAGTTGATTGATTTACAAGGTATTTGCCTAGGATGAACAACTAATAATATTTCTGAGTACAGTGCAATTATTGAACTGTTATCAGAAGTAGTTGCTCTTGGCATTAGAAGTTTAATTGTTAAGTTGGATTCACAACTTGTTGTGTTACAATTAAATAATCATTACTTAGTAAGAAATCCACAAATTTTGTGTATGTATCTATGTGTTCAATTAATGGAAATAAATTTTGATTATATGACATATCAACACATTCCCCACAATTTGAATACATTAATAGATGCATTAGAGAATTATGTTCTTGATAGACATTTGCATAATTTATAAAACTGATCATATCATCATGATAAATGAACACATAGGTAGAAGATAAAAAAATGCATATATATATCTATATATATATATATATATATATATATATATATATATATATATATATATATATATATATATATTATATATATATATATATATATATATATATATATATATATATATATATATATTATATATTATATATATATATATATATCACGTCTGTCAAAGTTTATTCATCAAAATCTCAAAAAGTAAATTGTTTTGGGACACATGGATTTAAAAGCCTATAGCAGTGCAAAAACATGACTAGAAAAGGCCATTCGCCCACATGATGCTCTCGATAGCATGAGACCGCTGTGATTACTCGGCCTAAAAGTCAACGTAGTCTCACAGACACTCCTATTGTATGCCTCTGGTATTGCAATGACATGTTATATATAGTCATGTACTCTGGGACCCCTCAGGTGATCATTTCCAGATTTCGTTCCATATCTACCATAGGATCTGTTCCTTCCTCGTATGGGGCATCCTCTATCTGATGTGCTAATAGCCGTGCTATTGGAGACATTCCTGAAGAAATTTTTGGTCCCACATCTACACATTTATCACAAGTAAATTCTCAGATTCACTTTAATAAAAAACTCATAAAACTTGAAAAATCCAAAAAAAAGTTTCACCTACATTAGTCCACTGTTCACCTGGTGGTAGAGGCAAATTTGGATCCCATCTAAAATCCATGCCTGTATAGGCATAGTCATCCACAATGATTAGTTGTTGGCACAACCAATCGAAGAACTGCAGAGGAAAATTCATCCGCTGACCCCCTCCTCCATGAGGCATGAGCTCACTCCATCTAACCAACCTCAGTCTTGTGCAGTAGGATCTGGTACCTCTTTTCACTGATACCAAAATAGGGGCACGTACTCCAAAAAGAAAGTAACCAAAATCGAACCATAGTCGAATTGCTTCAAGTTTCCCCGCTTGCCTTTGGTTAGTTGCCTCTTCATGTTGGCCAACAGTCCCTCACACCAGTTGAACACTATTGGAGTAGGGTAGTCTACCGCATACTAAAATTGAGATTTTGAAACCTCGTGCAAAGCCTGTAACCCAGCTATATGGGCCATGGTGTGTAGAATTGTCCTCAAGGGAATATTTTTGATAGTCAATATCTTCACCTTCTCGCTCATTATTGCCTCTGCACTTGGGAAATAACTTCCGATTAGGGCATTGGTACTCTCACCTCTCGCACGAGATCCAAAGAGTTGAACCATTTCCCCTCTTCTGGACAATCTAGTAATGAAGTAAATGTCTGCCACTTCCAACTCCAATTCTTGGTCTCCAATGAGGAAGATCTCCCAATCGACATCCCATAAACTCATTAGATAGTGTAGCAACTCGTTTTGGGCTCTTAGTCTCGAGGTTTGGAAGAATTTCAATAGTCCGCAGTTCCTCAAAGCATTGATGCATTTAAGATCTTGGGCAATCTGGTGATCTTTTGCATCATGGCCTCTTTCCTTCCATTCGATAACTATGTTGTCGAAATCTCCTACAAAACAACCATTGACAATGATTAAATGCTTTTTCATGGGATAAAAACTCAAATATTTCGCTCAAAAGAGAAGATTTCTCTTCAATTTTTCTGCCTTGTGACCACCGTGACTGTTTTAATTAATCTCGCTTTGACAATGCGAGATCCTTTCAGGCTCAAGGGTGATCAACGTGAACCCAATGAGCAAACCCGCGTTGATTGCCCCCAATTTTAAAATATTGAAATCCTCTCTTCTGGTTGATAAAAACCCTAAGAAATGGCATGAAAGTAGAATAAAAAGCAGGGAAAAAGGAAGATCTCTTACCTGTAGCTGACAGTTCGTGAAATGATGTCATCGATCTCCCACACTTGGTTGCATGAAGAATCAAGGAAAATAGGGTAAAATGTGCTCTCCAATTTACTCCAAGTGAAAATGGTAAAAATATTTTTACTTTTAGTCTATTTATAAGTTTTAAATACGTTTTTACCAATACTTTATCATTTTACTCGATATTAGTGATGTGTGGTTGTCTTTGTGCAGTTATAGGTTCTTTGCAGTGGTTATAGTGATCATTTTTGACTGATTCAATGAGTTTTTTTTTTATCTCTTTTTCAGACTCGTCAAAAATAAACAAAAAAGGAACCCCCGTGGAGTCATCTTTAAGCTCTTTTATGATTCTCTAAATATGAAAATATTGTCGAATACTTGTCCTTTCAAACTTGTTAAATTAAATGAACTGATGTCATCTCAGTATACATTTACCCCTTTTTCAAGTTGGGATTGACTCTTTACGAAAAAGGTACACCTTGGTTGACATGGTCAAGAGGTTCTCTCGAATATTGTTTTCTACCTTTTTAGATTCGAGAGAAAAATTACGAAAAGGGACATGATGGAGTTTCCTTTTTCGTCTCTTTTTCCAACTCTCTAAATATGAAAAATACACCGAGTTATTCTTCCATTAGACTCGTTAAAAAAATAAATGGTGAAAGATTGTCACCATGATGAGATCGAGTTTCTCCTTCCTAGGACTAGTAAAAATTATCAGGATGGATTCATTTGAAGAATGAACTTATACAATAAGCATATGCTATCCCCTTCAAGCTTGTGATAAAAATAATTGGGGTACTCACTTGAAATAGTGGGGAAAAATGAAAGTAAAACATCTCTTGTATAAGCAACATGTCACTCTTGAACATGACACTCATCTGCGTCTCGTGTTGGGTTTGGGATATCCTCGCTCAACCACTTGCCTTTCTGGGTTTGGGTGATCCATTTTGCCTCTCGTCTGACTATTCTATTTCGTCATCATGACCCATGGTCCTATGTTGAGTCAAATGCTACCACACTCTGGAGTCATGTCACTAATATGTTCAAAGGAAGTCCTATCTGTAGTTTGTTACCTATACATTGTTTGGCCTTTTGCTACAATCTTGATCATACTCATTCATTCCACTTTATTCCTTATTTCATGTCGATGATGAGGGAATCATTATGGCCCTCCTTCGACGGGTCACTTCCCATCGACTTCAACTCATTATCCAAGAAAATGACTTAGAAACTCCCTTTCAGTACCTTAGAGCATTAATCCCTTAATGGCAAGTTCTTCGCATCCGACGACAGGTTTACATCATTGGCCTTTGATAGGATGATTCTGTGAGTGTTTGGCATCAGCTTCATTTTCACATTCATGGATTGTACAGTTGTACCTTGAGGACCATTATCATTATTGGTGGTTTCTCTTGTACCTGTTAACAATCCACATCATTGGTCGGTAATCAGGTGGTTTTCTAGCATGTTTGACTTGGACAACATTCATTCACATGTTAGAATTCGTACTTTGATCAGGTTGGGATGGAGTGCAAGAACCTGAGTCTTGTCTTATATGACTTAGGCTGCGTGGAGTTATATATTGTTCATTATTGTACACATGTTTCTTCTATACGAATGGTTATGAACATACTATGAGACTTTATATTTATGATGATGATCCTTCTATATCGGATGGTTGTGTCCATGCCCTAGATCTTAGATTTACAGATGATCCTTTTCATTTGGATGGTTACGCACATACCATGGATCTTTTCACATAGTCCTTTGTATTCGTATAGCTATGTCCATACCGTGGATTCATGTTTTGATATCAGATATGTATTTTTATATGCGTCCTTGATTTTGAGGTCTCCCGATAGTGTTTGTTCTCATCATTGAAAAATGTCGTAAAACATCTCAACCATCACTCTCTATTCTGCCTTCATGCTTTAGGGGGCATCTGTTACATAGCATTTTGTCACGCCTCCTGCAATTCCCCGTGTCATACCCCAAAGCACCCGAAACTTGGAAATACTATAGTGTACCCATCTTTATATGTAGTTCACATCCTCCATGAAACACTAATGTAAACATGCCTTGAGCCTTCCCTGAAGAAGTGAGCTCTAAAACCCTAATTTCAGGATCTATGCGACCCTGACACTAGAAATTCGTGTTGATCGCTAATTGCACTATACTGGACTCACGATGCCAATGTGTTTTTTGCTTGGATACCCTCGTTGATCCCTAAAAGACAAGTTTTCCCAAAGAGGAAAAGAAGCTTCGTGATCTAGAGGCTTCCAAAACAACGAGCCGGAGGTTGTTCGGTGTGGATGTGGTCGAATTCTCCCAATATTTCCCTTTGATCTTATCCCTATGAACTACCTCCTTGAGATGAAGGCCTTCTCCTCTCTTTAGAGAGATCCTAACTCCCTTTCCTTGCCTATATATTCATCCTCTCCCATTCCCAAATGGTTGGTTTTTGGCTATTTTCACCCTTATGGTGAGATACTGCCTACATGCTACTCATTTGGCTTGGAGAAGGAGTGCTTGGAGAGCTTGAGCTTGGCCTTGGACATTCAATCAAGGGTAGGTTATTGACATCAAGGCTTGGATGTATGCTTCATACTTTATTTCATTAATATATACAATTTCTAGTCCACTTTCCATAAATGTTTGTGTTAATGCATCATTTATCTTAATGCTCCTTGATTTGTTAAGTGGATTACTTTCGATTATGCTAGTTGTACTTGTATGCTTTGTTGTGTCTTTAATCTCTTGTGTAGGAATCCAAACATTGTGAGCAATAGAGCTGAGCCTGAGGCGCAGACAATTCGAGGTCTTCAACGAAGGAGTACGTTATAGCATCAGAACGAGGTAGGCCATCTTCCTCTTCTCTCATTTCGATTGTAATTTAGGAAAGTGTCCTTGTCGATTGTCATGTAGGTTGATAGTCCCACTCATTGGGCTAGAGGGATCGTCTTTGTCCATAGAGAGAATTTTCCTAGACAACAATTATGCAATATTAAATTAAGTGTATTTTTAACGGATGCCAACAAGTATTGCTCTGCAGTAGAACGTATGTATGGAACAAAGAGAGGAAACATTGATATGTTGTGCATATTGGTATATTGAATAAAGATGTGTGCATGTAACTAATTGATAAATTGAATGCTGAAAGGGCTAATATTTACCCACACTCGTGTTTTCTGTTAATAAGATAATAGACATCAGAATGATTAACAATCTGGATGAAAAAAATTTACATTTAACCTTAGGATTCATTGGAAATAAAAAACTAACGATTTTGGTTAAACTACACAAGTCAAGGAATAGAAACTAACACTATGTCATATTCCTTACTTCTTGCACCTGTTCTCCAGCAATTACTACTATTACATGTGTCAAAACTGCTACACATGATACACTCAATAATTAGCAATTGAATAAACCAAATCTATTTAAAATCCACTGATTCAATATCAACATTATATGTCATAAGAAAAAAAAATTACTATACAAAACAAATTTGAACTAACTGTAATAATGATAATTAGCTAAGAAATTGCCAAATGTGAATAGGAAATCGATGAAGGTGAATCAGTTTAAAAGCTTGTAGTACTGTGGAGCTTTCGTAATTTTGTACTATTGTTATCATCCACAATTTAACAGAAACTCCATTGAGACACCATTAAAGATGAAATTTCAACTTCAAAGATAACAGTTTATGTAAGGCAACAAAGGCTCGAACAATACTCCAAGCTCTTAAACGCAATTTGCAATGAGAAAACGTTACATGATCCGCTACTCAAAATACATGAATGATTAGAGAAGGATCCTATCAATATCAACAAATAACTTCTTTTCTTCCTCTGTAGATGATTTCAAAATGGTTTTCGACTCATTCCCTATAAATTATCACCTGTATTTCACGAAATCTCTGTATCGAAGATAACACTGACATCCATATCTCTCTATTGTTCCAATGTTTGTCCCATCAATAGTATTTATTATTATTATTATTATTAATTTACAAATCTAACAATCAGAACAAAGTGAGTTATTTTTTCTATCATTGCAAATAACATTTTTCCCCTCACTATACTAGCTATTTCAAATGTTTGCAGAATCGTTTCCATAAAAATCACCACCTACAACTATTTTGTGTCAAACATGCTACAAAGATAAAGCCACAATCCAGATTTTTTATCGTCCTGATATCTGTCCTTTGATTAATAGAAACTAGCCCTGTGAGTAAATACAACTCCTCTCAACATTTAATTCACTGACTACATACCTACCGCATATTTAGAAAACCATGGAAGCATTAGAATATCAAATCTAGAAACATGATTTTCGTATACTTTCAACATAATACAAATGCATATGTGCGGGACTGCAGAGAAAATCCATTGTGCAAAAAAACTTCTCAAGCTTTCATTATATGAAACTCCACACTTCACACAATCCATTAATAATAAAATAACCATTGATCTAGAACCAAAGTGCGAGCGAAGCTCTCAAGATATCAAATATACAAACATGATATTCAAAGCATTAAAATATTAATACTAACATATACTTTCAAAATAACACAAATGCATATGTACTCTAAAGCATTCATCGTGCGAACCTTAGCACACCAAAAAATCTGTTAATAATAAAATAAGCATTGCTCAGCATAATCTACTAATATAAAATTGCACGTGTACTAACTTTAAAAGAGTAGAAAACACATTATAATTAAAATATCCCTTTGCACTTCCCTCATTCCACTTAAATTCTACACATCCCTCATTCTTCATATGCATTCATTCTCTACATAACCACCGCACACACACAAACAACTCCGCACAACTTCATCCGCACAACTATTTCCGGACTCAACAACGCCCTTCAGTTACTCATTGACATTTGAAGCTAATATTAATTGAGGTGGGTCTTAGATATCATGGGGAGGAAACATTCATTGTGAAATACGTTCCTAAATAAGAATTAAAGCAAAGATTTGTATATTTATTTAATAAACTTTGTTCAAATCTTTGAAAACAATGAAAGCTATGTGCACATGCATTTGTTCTCTGCACACACTTCCTCCGAACAACATAATCCATTGTGTGCAAAAATCTTTCAAGCTTTCATTGTATGAACCTCCACACTGCGCAAAATCTACTAATAATAAAATAAGCACTACTTTCGTGCGCAATCTACTAATATCAAAATTGTACATGCACTAACTCCAAAAGAGTTGAAAACACATTAAAATTAAATGATCCCTTTACACTTCCCTCATTCCACACAAATTCAACACATGCATTTGTTTTCTGCATAAGCTCCATACAGGCACAACTACCTTCACACAACTTTGAACACACAACTACTTCCGCACTCAATAATGCCCTTCGGTTAGTCATTGACATTCAAAACTAATATTAATTAATGGACATATGTTGCGAAATACGTTCCTAAATGAGAATTTAAAAAGAGATTTGTGTATTTATTATTTTAATAAACATTGCAAAAAGTTTTTTGCACATTTGGGGAACCAAGAATTCAACTAACACTAAGGATTTTTCATAACATGGGGTATTTATTGGTGATATTGCAGAACATGTACTAGCGCCTTTCCATGGAAAGATTGAATTGGCTCACTTTGTTTTATTGCACAACACTTCTTCAGATGGATTCAAAACATAATTTATTTCTCGTGCACATACTCCATCCTCTAGACAAGGAAATATAATAATATTAATTGAACATTTGTTTGCCCCCCCTGAGGCCTATGCAAAAAACTTGCAACTGCATCAATTCTCGCATTATTGAGAAAAACACTAACATAACAGTTTCATGTAACCGTATGTCACACGGATTGAAAACACTGTTTAACTAATATTGCATAGTAAGAGCAACTTTGATAGTCCAACGATTACGATAATTGTTACAAAAATGACATTAGCTCCCTTTGCACCCTAGTCAGTGTCAAAGCACCCGCATCTATGCAAAGGACCCCCAATTCTCCTACACACACTCTGTTCTCCACACAAGGAAACATAATAATATTAATTGAAATTTGTTTAGCTCCACCCGCCATGTAAACAACCTGCAATTACATCAAGTCTGTAGATCACTAACATAATAATGTCTTACAACTGCATCAATTCTCGCATCATTGAGCAAAGGGCTAACATAATAATGTCAGTGTCAGAATACTCACCAATGCAATGACCACTCACAAAATTACTTTTATTTTAATTTTAAAATAAATTGTAAGACACTAGAAAAAAATCAAAAATAAAATTCCCTTTCCTTTCCCAGAAAAATTATGTCCCAACAAAACTTTCTCAACAAATGGAAATTAGAAATAACATTTACTAAAATTCTATTTTTTTTAAATTTATACAAAATATAAATATTAAAAAATTTCACAAAACTATAATTAAATTACAAAAACACAACCAAAATAATACACCATCAATACAACTTGCCAACAAAACGAAACAAAAACTAATAAAATAATTCCGCTACCAAACCCGTCCTTATTAAAAAAAAAACACAAACAAAAAAACAAACTGAAATCACCTTTATCCAAAAAGCATATAGGCGTTTGTCGTTTAAGAGGTTACATATATCATTAAGCGTGTACATCATGTGACGGGTAAGAAGATAATTCTCCTTTTTAAGTGGCATACAATCAAATATAAGCCTTGAGATTGACGTTCCCTTATGCATACACTCCATGGACAAGGATGTGTGGAATTAATGAAAATATATATTTATTAGAATGGTAAATATTTTTTATATTAATAAAAATAATTAAATATATATTTATTATAATATAAATTAATTTGATTAAAAAAGATGAGGAGAACGAGGTTATTTAACAAAATTTATTTTTCTAAATTAGTTTTATTAAAATATTATATTAATCATAAATAATTTAAGTTAAAATATATTTATATTAATTAAATTATCGTAAAAATTAATTTATTTGTGAATATAATACTATAATATTATAAAAAAGGGTTTGTTTTCGCTCAAAATTTTATATTATACCATCCCATGCATGTTGTAAATTGACAATTTAATTAGCTTTGGTTTACCTATGTAAAAACCAAAAGAAGAACATTGATAAAGTCTCAAGCCAAAGTGTTCCAAAATAAACATACAATATTGGTGGTAGCTAAGTTCATTATTACTAAAATTACAAAATTTGGTTGTGGAAGCTACGAAAACCATATAAACATAAAGCATATGACATATATACTAGAATTATTATACACTAATAAAATTACTGCCACTAGCATTACACCAAGGAAAAATCACGAGACTAAACAACTGGAGCAAGGCGCATAGGTGTAACTCTCCTTGCCACCCCCTGGTTTTATTTAGGATGAATGGGAGGTGTTACTTTATCCTAACCCAACTTCCATGGTCTCATTATGGAAATGGGGTTACAAAATTTCCACTTCTCCAAAGCTTGCGAAATTAACTTTGGAACACACAACTATACTTAGCTTGTGGAGTATTGTTTGACATATCCCAACAAGTTGACCAAACACGACCAACTGACATGAGAGGACCAGTCAAAATAACCCAACCAATTGACTTACCATGACTAGACATGATTAGTCGAAATGACCCAACCAATCGACTTACCAAGACTAGCCGACCTAATACAAGTGGTCATATCAACACAAATAGTCGAGACCTTAATCTAGGTCGACAGAAAATCAAGGTTGACACCTAGTTGAAACCTTTGTCTAGGCCAACAATCAATAAAATTAATGCATATAATTGAACAACATCCTCATAACCTCGTGATTCAGACTTACACATGAATGCAACTAAAAACAAATAGAAACATAAACACCAAATTGCAGCAAACATAAAACTTCATTTCGTTATTATTAAAGAACTGAAATATGCTTACATACAAATGGAAATAAACTAGCTCGGGCTATGGTAGCTTATCTCTGAGAAAAAATGTGGTGGCACATGCCTCTAAAATGTGTTACAAAGAGGCTCACAAACCTTTTTATTATTGAACAACAAGGGCAAACCCTAAACAACCAAAACCCTAACCCTAGGAGATGGAACACCAAGAGTTTGTGGGCCCTGTTGGGTAGCTAACTTCCTGGGGTCGTAACTTGGTCATATGATCTTTGTTTGATGTGTATGATACCTCGTTGGAAACATCTCTTTGAGTAATACAGGATAGACAAGGGTTTGTTGCGGACCTCAAAAAAATGTCGTTTAGGGGGTCAAAACAACTCCAGAAGTTCATGACCAAAAAAACTGCTAAAAATAGTAAATGCAGCTATAATCAAGGAAACGAACGAAATCGACTGGGGGTCTATGTGGAATAGGTAGGTGGCCACCAATATACACCTAGATCAGTCCTTCCCCCTTAGGAAGCAATGGTCCCCATTACGTGCAGAGCCTCCATGATGTGAGGAAATTTATATTGAACCTGGTCCTTGGTGAACCACTTGTCCTGGTGAAGGAGTTGGCTTGCTTTGACAACTAAATATAGTTGGATACTCTGTTGGTGAGTGTTATTGATATGTGTGGCCATGATCCTGTTAGTTGTGGCCTATTTGATGTAGCTGGGGTTGAGCTTTGTTGGTATCACCTGCTCAGCAACGTCAAATGTGTCCAACAATGGGGGAAAGTATGGTTGCAACTGGTCCACATTGAATACTGGGTGCTAGCCAAGGAACAATGGAATGTTGAGCTCGAAGGCATTGTCCCCTAAATCCTTGGTGATGGTGTATGAACCATATTGGAGCAGGAGAATTTTGCAGTGGGACCTAGCGAGGCACTCATTTTGTAGATGTAACCAAACTTTGTTGCCCACCTGGAACTTGTGTGGCACCCGATGCTGATCATGACACTGCTTGTACTTAACATTGGCTTTGTCCAATATGTCATGGACCTGATAGCAGATGTGATGAATGCACTCAATAAAACTGTTACACCTGTCAGCGTCAGCTCGGACATGATCTAAATCCTCCTGTGTAGCTGCAAATGGTATAACCACATCAATGGGACATAGTGGCTAGAATCCCAATCCCACTTGAAAGGGGCTATGGCTAGTTGAGCTATGGAGAACTTTGTTGTAACTGTGTTGGACATAGGGGAGGCTTTCATCCCATGTGCATGGATGCTTTGAGTTATACATGCAAAAATGTGCATGATCATGCTATTGATGACCTTTGTTTGGCCATCAGTTTGGACGTGGAACATCGTAGACTTATTGAGCTTGGTATCTAACATCAACCAGAGGCTTGACTAAAATGTACTTAGGAACCTACTATCTTGATTTGAGATAATCGACTTGTGGGATCCCAACATGTACCCACACTCATTCAAAGAGGAGCATAGTAGAGGTTTCTGCTATGACACTCTTCTTGTAAGCCTCCAAAATGGCCATCTTAGAGAATTTGTCGATGACCACAAAAGTGTAATCGTTTCCAGGCTTAGTAGAAGGAAGGTCCTACATGTAATCGATGGAGATGGATTCCCAAGACCGAATAGGAGTAGGAAGAGGAGTATATAGGCCTTGCTTCTTGATGGTCGGTTTGACAATGGCACAGGTAGTACAAGATTTGATGTAATTCCCAACATCTTGTTGAAGGTTTTGCCAATAAAAATACTTTTGTAGCATTGCCATTATTTTCTCTACTCCGAAATGTCCAATGACCTAACTGTAGTGCACCTCCCAAATCATCTTGGAACACTTGCTTGAAGTAACACAAAGGTGTCCTAGGTGGTATAACGTTGCACCCTAAAGATGAAAATCATGAACTTGTTGGCTTTCCAAGAGAATCTCGTATGTGTTGCCAAATTCTGGATCGCTCTTATAAAGATGTGGCCACCTCGAAGTCTCAGGTCCACAAGAGTTGAGCACAGTGTTTTGTGCCATGACCGACAGTCGAATGAGGTAGTCCACAACATTATTGGTGTTTCCCTTCTTATACTTAATGTTCAAATGGAACTGTTGCAGGTGTGTGGACTATTTTTTATGGAGATCATTATGCAACTTTCCTTGTGTCTATATGAACTATAAGGGCCGATGGTCTGTGTGGATGACCGCTTCCTTCCCCATAATGTAATGCTTCCATTTCCACTAGGTCTGCATAATGGAATAGATATCATCGTCATAGGTAGGATACTTTAAGACTATGTTTGAAAGTGTCTCACTGTGATATGCCATTGGATGCCCTTGCTGAGTAAGAATTGCACCAATAGCATAGTCAAAGGCATCTGTCTCAATATTAAATGGTTGCGGAAGGTCTAGTAATGTGAGCACTGGTGTAGAGCAGAGGTAATGCTTCAAATAAAAAAATGCCTTCTATTAGGATTCAGACCAAAATATATTTTATTTCACTCCACCGTTGGTGACTTAACTCAAAGGCCAAGTGATATGGAGAATCCCAACATGAACCTATGATAGAAATTTGTAAGACCCAGAAGTTGCGGAGCTTTATTAGAGTGGTTGGGGCTAGCTAATCTTAAATAACTTGTTTATAAGAAGAGCTTCAGCGTAAATCACATGATAAAGACCTTTGTCGACGCGTTTCGAACCAACCAGTGTGGTTCATCGTCAGGACAAGTTGCAGCAACAGATCCAGCCTAGCAAGATAAATAGTCCGAGCAGAGATTCCAACGGCTAATTTAACGGCTAACCTAACGGCTAATTTTTCTAATAGACCCAAGACAAACTTAATTTAATATAATATCGTTATTGTTTTAAATTAATATTATTATAATTTATTTTATGGTACTAAGTTAAAATTAGGTCCAAGTTATATAAATGTATGGATAATAAAAATTAATTTTATAACCTATTTAAACTAATAATGCTATCTATAAATTATTATTAATATTATATGTATTAATTTAAATTAATTTTATGGGAACATGCACACCCTACTCATTAATGATGTACCCAATATATTGAACCTGGGTCATACTAAAAGTGTATTTCTCCAAATTGACACACAATTTGTGTTGTCGTAGGGTTTAGAGGACATGTTGAATATGGTGGAGGTGCTCTTCAGCACTATTGCTGAAGATCAGGATGTCATCCAAATACACTACCATGAATGAGTTGGTGAAGGGCCACAGGATGTTGTCCATCCACCTCATGAAGTTTGTGGGGGCATTCATCAAACCGAAGGAATGACCAACCATTAGAAAAGGCCCTCCTTGGATTTGAAGGCAACCTCCCACACATCAGAAGGTTTTATTAGTACCTGGGGATAACCGGATTTCAAGTCAATATTATTGAAATATTTTCCCCCCTTGAGCTAGTTCAGAAGGTCATCAATCCGCGGGATTCGATACCTATTCAGGATAGTAATATTATTTAGCATCCGATAGTTAATACAAAGTCTCCAGGTCCCTTCCTTCTTCTGTACCAACATGATCAGTCTCCCATATCATGATGAACTTGGCCTGATGTGCCCTTTCTACAATAGATCCTAAATTTGCTTCTTGATTTTATTGTTCTCGAGAACAGAGCATCGATAGATAGTCTCGTTGGGTAGCGACGCTCTTGGGGTCAGATTCATGGAGTGCTTGACTTGATAGTGTAGGGGTACCCTAGTGGGTGAGGTGAAGATGTCCTTATACTCCTCCATGACCTTGTCCATATTCTCATGCCATGCGAAGGAGCCATGTCTGGAGGTTGTGGATGTGGCCACAATATTATTTTTGCCCTGAAGGCGAACCATAAGGAAGATAAATTTCTTGGTTTTGGAAATGATCTTATTGCATTGCTTCATAAAGATTAAAGACATGGAAGTAAGCAGTGCTACCTCCAGTATCTTGTATAACTTATTTCCCAAAGAAATAATAACAGTATGATGCCTAGACTCATACACAAAATGATGCTTCCACAAGTATGGTTGGCCTAATAATACATCACACACTTCAAGAGGAGCAACATCACACATTATGTCATCTGTGAAGGGCTTGATGTTGTAGGGAAGGAAAAATTGTTGGCTGACACGGAGATCTCGTCCTTGGTGAAGCCATCCAATGGTGTACGGTTGTGGGTGTGGTGTTGTTGCTAGTCCCAACCACTTCACAACCTCTTCTTAAATGAGGTTCTTTTGGCTTCCATTTTTGAAAATGAACTGCAACAGAGAACCCTTCACCCACATCTGTGAGTGGAAGAGCCACTACCCCTCCTCTGGATCTTCGGGCTTAGTCTCTTGGATCTTGGTGGTGGCAATAGTTGCACTGGGCTTCACATAAATAATCTGCTTCCCTTTTCAAGTTTTGACTCAGAGTTAGAACATGCATTTGATTCAGAAGCTTCCAGCTCGACCACGAGTGATTGCTCAGATCGACACTCACTTGTGTTGCGAGTGGGGCTCTTATGGAACTCACACCATTTCCCCGTGTCCTTCTTTATCTTCGTGGTGTTTTTCATTGTTTACAGCTTCAGCGGGTAGTCCTAGGTCATTCTGCCTTGGATTTGTCTTTTGTTCTACGGTTTGGGGGTGCCTTTCTCTTCTCGCTTCTTCTGTTTAAATTTTTTCTTGATCTTGATAGTGTATCAATAGGCTATGACAAGTGAGGAGATGTCCAAGAAATCCATCTCATCTTGGATGTACTTATGTATACAGTCATGGTACTTGAGTACCAAATGCCGCTCAGAATCCTTGATACCCAACTTTGTGTGAAGGGTATGAAAAGTATTTGTGAACTCCAACACATATTGGTCCCTTCCCTACTGTAACATCCCTAGTGAAAATTCAATGTAATAAAAGTTAATAAAAGAAAAATATTAACCACGGTTATGAGACACTTATTCCATGCTGACTTTTGGGAAAAAAACATCCTAGTGTGGGTGTTCAATTGGTTTATTATGGATAAGGGAATGAAAAAGGAAATGACAAAGGATTTGGAAAGGCATGAGGCATTAATTGGAATTTTATTTATGAAAATAATGGAAATTAGGAGAAAAGGAAGGTGAAAGTTCACAAGTTGCATGTGAGGAGGAAAATAATAAAAAATGAAGAAGATAGAGGCCTCATTAATAAAAAGGCTTATGAGGATCAGTTAATACCTTTTATAACTTCAGTTTTTGATCTTTTTCTCGATTCTCTTTCTCTATCTCTCTCTCACTCTTGAACACAAAGTTTTCTTGGAGCACTTTAACATTAGATCAAGAAAATCAAAGAAGGAAAAGGAAAGAAAGGATCAAGCAAGGAAGGGCAGGATGTAGTAGCTACAACATGATTATTTGCAGGTATTGATTTGCATGTGTGATTTCCTTACTAGTTTTTGCAAGCATGTTTATGCATCTGTGTTCTTGGTTCACTTGTTGTCAATGGCATGGATTTTTCTAGGTGTGACAATGTTTTTAAGCCTAGCCTTTCCATTTACTGAAAAACCTTGGTGTGATGGGGTTCTCATGTCTTGGCTGAGATGGATTTCTGAATGGATTTGAAATTGAGTGAGGTGGATCTATGAAAGGAATAACACATGGCCTAGTGATCCCTAAATAAGATTGTGGATTGTGGTAAAGCCTTGGCCTAGTAACCCTTGAACCAGATTGTGGGTTGTGGTAAAGCTAGATTTTATGTTGTCTTGGTGGGCCTAGGAATCCTTGACCTATGAATGGCGAGATATATGGTAAATCCGCACCTAGGAAGCCTTGGCGAGTGAATGTCATGATATACAGTAAAGCCTAGATGACGATGTCTTGATTATGGCCTAGTGATTGATGAATCAGACCGTGGATTGCGGTAAAGCCTAGAGACTAGGACACAGTAAAATTCCTCATGGTGTAGGTAGATAATTCCAGTGGAATCCATGCTTATTTGGTTTTTTTTGTTTGTTATGAGTCCCACATTCATGCTAGGAATATGGCATGGGAGTGATTGGCTGAAAGATATATTTGGTTCAACCAATCTATGGTCAAGTAGTTCGTGGAAGTCCCAAACGCAACTGGATTTTGCATTCATTAATACGACTTCCTTCTTCTTGGTATTTCATGTGTAAATGTACTAGTTTATATGTGGATTCTATGGTTGTTGTGTCCTTATTATTTCTGTTGTTTATATGCTACTTATGAGTATGCTTTATGACATTGATGATGTATGGATTTCATCATGTTTTTATTTGTAAATGAATGAACAATGAATTTATGACCTAATAGATGATAATGCATCTAATGTGATAAGGAGTCAGTGCTTCCTAGCAATTTCAGATAAGTATGAGACCCCTATGCTCATATATGTTGTTATAACTTGTATAATTCATATTTGTGACATGTTTGACAAAATGTCTATCATGTCTAGTAGGGGTCCATTCAAGTATTTTTTCAAGTATTTGCATTTGTATCATTGTTTTAATGTTACTTTTGATTTCTGGAAGTTTCATGAAGTTGCCTGAGACCTGGCCCTCAAAACGTGGCACAGAATCTGAGGTTGTTAGCTCTGAAATAGTTGGAAAAAATCCCAGACACTTGCATGCCCTTGCTGTGAGAGAAAATAAAGGGCCCCAGTTGCATGAATTCCCATGTCATGGGAGTGACTGAGGCACTAGGTCAGTAAGATGTTGGGTTTCCTCAGGGCTTGGTCACCTAGGAAGGTTGGTTGGCTCCTAGAGGTTCTGCAACATGTGTAGAAGGTCAAGTTAGTTGTGTTTTTTTAGTTCTAATTCCTTAACTGTACATGGGGAGTTGAATCATATCATAGTAGCCTTTCGTCACATGTTTACCCCAACGGACCGATTAACTTGGCTAAATGTGGGAGGAGGGTGTTACATAGTGGTATCAGAACATGGTTCACCCCTTGTACTGGATGGAAATTATGTTGGTCATGCATTCATATTGATGGCATATGTTTTCTCTATGCTTGTGGTTTTTGTGCTTGTGGCATATGCATGGTGTTGGTCATGGCTGTAGTGGTGTCGCCATGTGGAAATGGACGCGTGTTGTTGGATGTGTTTATCATGAGTATAGGTTGGTTATGCCTTGGTTATACATGAAAAATTTTGCATGTATCGTGTATGCATGCATTTCGTACATATGTTGATTATGCATACATTTACATGGTTGTAATTGTCATGCATGAGGTCATGATGTGTGGTTGATATGTGCATGCATTGATGACTGGACTATGGTTAGGATGAAATCTATATGATGCTATGATTATGTTTATACATGTATTGCAATAATTTGGTTGATCTTGCAGATGATATATCCTCCTTGAACTATACTAAGGTATTTTGATTATGTTTATATTTTGGTTTAGCTGACATGGTATACCTTGCAGGAAGAAAACAACAAAGATGACTAGCAAGATGGTAGAATACAGTTCCCAAGATTCTCCCTATGGATCAGATGAGCATCATGGTGTTGAGAATTCTTCTGACTTGGCAGATACATTGAGAAGCTTGAAGGAAGAATTAAGAAGTTGCAAGGCAGATAATGACAAAATCATGCAGACATAGGAGAAATAAGCATAAGTTAATTCAATAATCCTTTAGATTTTTTTAGAATTGCAGAGACATGGACCAATTCGAATTAGGCATGGGAAAGAGGATAGAACAAATGGGGCATATGGAACTAGATCTAATGGTGGGCATAGGGCGGATATGGATGAAACGATTAGAGATGGCAGGTTCTTGGACACTCCAGATAGGAGAGGTGATGGACACATGTACTATTCTAGTTCTAGTTCTGATAGACACTATGATTGTCATCGTTATCAACCTTACAGGAGGAGTGACACGAGATATTTTCGGGATGAGTTTAAGAAAGCTAAGCCACTGAATTTTGATGGAGATTTGAAGAAGCTAGAGGATGTAGAGGCTTGGTTACTTGGGAAATAAGTTCTATTAACTACATGAGTACACAAAGAATATGAAGGCTAGAGTAGCTATCTTTAGGCTTAAAGGAAAAGCAGACATCCAGTGGGAAAATGTAAGAAAGGTTAGAGACATCAAGACATAATACTGAGGTTGTATGAATTCAAGAGAATCTTTAGGAAGAAATACTTATCAGAAATGTACCACGACAACATAGCCAAGGAATTCTGTGAGCTCAAAATGTGATCAATGACAGATGAGGAGTATACGACCAAGTTCTTGGTATTTTGAGGTATGTATCATATCTTAAAGATGAAAATACTAAAGTTCATAGATTTTGTTTAGACGGTTTAATCAACTTTTTATTTTGATTGAACCACAAATCATTTAATTGTCAATTAGGGTAAGTATTTTTATTTCAAATGTGTTAGCACTGGCTATGTCGATACATAACAACCAGGGAAATAAATGAAAGAAATGTCGTTGAACACAATTTCAGAACTTAAAGAACTCATGCATAAATTAAGGAAACATACAATAGGAATGAAACCAACTCATCACACTTCATGTTTTTCTCAAAGAACAGGTGCGCCACACATTATTAATGAAAGTGTATCAACTGATTAAATATTGTAGTTCTAGCCAATCCTATGTAACATCATATAATGAATCTGAAAACAAAAGTGAATCTGTGCTACAATTTATACAATGAAAATAATAAATCCACACTAAAATAAAGAAAAGAAATTAATCTACCACTGCTGCAATCCCTGCTAAAGAGGAGGGCCCTTAATCCCTAGTAGGGTGCAGGGATAGAATGAAAACTAGTTAAAAAATCAACATGAGATCTATGTAAACAATACCAGATGTGTTATGTATTAGAAATGAATGAAAGTTACAAGATCAAAATTCCGATATTGTTCCTACGTTTCCATCCCATTTTTATGGGACCAAACCCATTTTTATAAAGTTTTACAAACCCCAAAAATTAGGGAACTAATCAATCATGAGAATTTCACGATTCTCATACTGATCAATATTAATAGTAAAATATAAATCGTTACAAACAGTTTCCAAATAAAAGACCTATCAAAGTTACACCATATTCTACAATCATAACCGCTCAAATCCTTAAACTTCTCATAGATAATTTCATGATTCTCAACAATTGTCTTTTAAGATAGCAATCACAGTCCTTGGCAGTTCTAGTGTAACAACATCCTCATGGTGCAACAACAACTTAGAGGTGTAACAACAAAACTTCAGAATGTAACAAAAAATCTTCATAGTGTAACATCAAGCAACAACAACAATTGTTCATCCCTTAGTCCTTAATATATGGGAAACACCTGAAATCCTAAATAACCAGAAGACCTCTTCCATAATTACCCTAGTTAGTCATCCCTAAAAGACATTACTTCATTCAATATTTAAGATAAAATGGAAAAATAATACGCTGGAGAAAAGATTTCTCTTATAACCAGGGAAAGTGGAATTTGTGACATAAAGTTCATAGGTTTAAAGAGAGAAAATGATCAAAACTAGGGAAAAAGGTGTCTAAGATATTCCTAAAGACTGCACCCAACATCTCCACCCAACTGAAGTTACTGCATGTCCTCATGTAGAATCTTCAGGTACTGCTGCTATATCGTCAGTGTAACTCTGTCAAATTATAAGAACCAACAATATCTTCGTCATTTGATCTGTAACCCTGAGTAGCCATCAACTGATGCGACCATGATTCATCTTCATAATTGCACAATTAGTAATAGGGCTGATAGTCTTCAACCAGAAGCTAGACCATGGGATACTTAAGTTTAAGTCCTATCCATAAAGCTTCCATTGATTACAGAATTCGAGCATATTCCTGGACTCGTGTAACAACAACCATAAAATTAGAAAACCCAAAAGTATCACTCTCCTATAAACTTGCACTACCAACCTCTGTATGTTTCAGGCATCCAGTCAATCCTCGACTTTTTAGTTGTGCAAAGACATTGAGGAAAAATCAAACAATCCTCCTTCTGTAGAGGGTTGATTGTTCCACCATATTAGGAGTACTAAGAAACCTTCTAAACTCCCACCTCATTTCAGTGGCCATGCTTGGTTTTGCTCTTATCCACAAGGCTACCTTCTCATTTGCATCAGATGAATTCATGGCAAGATGCCACTTCACCTGATTTCTTGTGAAGGAGATGAAGGAACGCAACTAAAAGCCCCCCCATATAGGGTAATATGTGTACAATAGTGTGTAGGATAGCATATTCACAAATCATGTTATGTAGAAAAAGCTCACACAACAAACTATGCTCGTCAAAATCACTTGCACGAAAAACATCTAGGAAAGTTCAGGTAGAATTGATAAGATGGGGAAGGCCTTCTACAACCTAAAAGGTTCATGGTGAGTCTCTATAGTTTACCTTTTTCATCTATTAATTCCTCCACCTTTTGCTGTAATTGTTGCATCCGTTCTTCCTTCTCCTTGTCAGTTTTCTTTCTTTCCCACTTTGTCCATTCTTCCATCAACCTCATCTTGGCCCATTGTTCTTTGAGATTATATATGAATTTTTTATTTTCCTCCAAATAAATCACTCCCTTTTGCAAAGAGAGTGTCGTTTTCTTCCATTTTTGTAACTCTGTTATCAACAAAAATTTCTTTGGACACCACCCTACCTCAGGATCTCATATTATCTCGCATGCAACATCGGTAGAGGGTGTAACAAATCTCGTGATTCAATTTGTTCTGTTTTAGCTATTGTTTCTTGTGTAACAACTTCATTGGCATGTTCCCATGGATCAAATATTACCTCTTCTTCCTGAGGAACCTCTACCTCAGCTGTTGGTTCTTGTGTAATAACAACATCGTCAATAGGTTCTTGTGCTTCAGTTTTTAGGTCAAATGTCATGGGATGCTCCGTTTCAGTTGTTGGTTCTTGTGTAAAAACAATGTCGTCAACGGATTCTTGTGTAATAACCTCCCAGGGTTCTGTTTGGGTTTCTTCAGAGATGGTACTTGGAACACAATCTTTATACCCTGCTATTGGTAAATTCTTAGCACATGCTGTACATATAGAATCTGGTGTAGTTTTTGTTCTCATCTTGTCAACAACCTTTGCTAGAGTATCAAGACCTGGGATCCTTGTTTCCACTATATTACCCTCTATTTTCTGCCATAATTATTTATTTTCTATTTCTAACTCTTTAATTTTACGCAATAGGGTTTGGGTCTCGTTCTTACTTGGCGAAGGAACCTCTTCTTGCTTGGCATGTTCCTTTTTATTTCGCTTCCTTGCATCCTCATGCTTGCTTGACTTCTTTTTGGATGGAGGTGGTGGTTCTGGTTGGGTGCTAACTGTTACCCTTCTTTTTGGTGTTTTTCCACCTATTGGCTTTTCTAGTGACCTTTTCTTGATTTTTCTTCCAGAGGGTTTCCCTTGATCCTTAGCTACCCAAGCTTCTTTTGGAGCATCAATGGGGCTCTCGACTTGTTTCCAGCGTGAAGTCCTTGTCTTTTTGCTCATGAAATCTTCCCAGCTTCGGCCTTGGCACTCTAGGGCCTCCATTGTGATTAATTTTATAAGGCCGTGATTGGTGACACAACTTTCTAGATGTGAAGCAACCTTCACAGCAACAGACATATGCTTCAAATTATCCAACAAGAAGTAAGGAAGGTTAATCAATTGCCTTTGTTGGAGATGATTAATAGTGGAAAATGATAGTTAAACACTATCGTCACATGTCATTCATATGTAATATACTCAATTATGAATATGGAAACATCTCCCCATGGCTGAGGAAGCGACAGTCAGTCAATTCCACTTCCCTTCTTAACCAATTTTTCTTCCCCTTGCATAAATTCAACTTTGAGGAAGGGTCGTTGATTTTTTGGTTAAACCATCTCTTTCTTCAGGTTGCAATGCTGATACTCTGACAATTACTTCCTCAGTGACTTCCAACTTCAACCCTCTGAGCTCCATCTGATTCCTGCTCAAATTCTTAGCAAACTACAGGGAAACAATTTCTTCTGACCCTTTGAGTATTTCGAAAAATTTGAACCACCCCACTTCTTTGAAAATCTAACATGCCTCTGGGAAATTCTGCAATGCCTCTGTGGAATTAGGCTCATGCCTTACCACTGCTTCCCCCATCTCGGATTCAAACCATACCCTCTATGCTATGTTTACTTTCTCTTTGAGAATTTTTTGAAATGAAGATGCAATGCTTCGTTTGGGATAGATAACAAGGCAGTAAAGGCAAGGATGTTGGATTAGGGGGTTATACGATATGTGTTATCGTCACATTATTAATCTGGGTCATGGAAATCTATCTTAAGTATAATTCAAACCAATGGCACGATTGGCATAAAAATATGATAATGATTACAGGATTTCCTAATGATTACAAGGTCTGTTTCTTTAAGTCTAGTTAAATTACAGATCACGAAATGGTTCACCCTACCCCAAGTTTTAATGAAAAGGTCATGCTCAGTCATCAAATGGAACATGATATTAATTGCCATAATCGTTAAATAAATAAAAAGAAATATACCTTTTGAATGACTTACGGGAGGGTGATGTGGCGGAAAAGTACTGGTGATGTGATTGATTCTAGCGGCAGGGTACTGGTGATGTCATTTATTCCAGCGGCAACGTACTAGTGATATTATTTATTGAAGTAGATAGTTGTGCCCAATTTGCTGCTACAAATTGTTAGCTTTTACAGGTGTAACATCAAATGTAATCACTAATACTACTCTTTACAACAAAACCCTTATTTACAATACTTTTGAGGTTACTTTAAGAACTTTCAAAAAGAAGGAAGAAAAAACTTAAGCTTGTAACAGCATAGTATGAAAGATATGAAATAAATTATGTCTTTATAGGGAAAAAAATGTGTAATAGTTGCGACATGGTGGTTTTCAACTATTACCAATATCTTCCTGTGCCGTATAAGATGTTTTCATGGGCATATTTTTTATTTTTTGCTATTATTTTTTTCTCTTTTTTATTATTATATATTTTTGTGTATCAGCCACCAACAAAAAATTGTTTTCAGCTGTTAGACTTATTGAAGATTAAAAAATTGGGAGCGTAGGAGAATTTTCCCCTGCCCCTATAATTTAAAGGTCAAGTTCCAAGATAATGTTGATAAATGAATCCCTTGAAGTTGATTTATAATATAACCAAAGACGATGCCCATTAGCAAGTAATGATGTCTTGGCACTGTCGATGGTGACTAAATTCACAGACTTATTTTCAAAGACTGTATCAACTTCATAAGGACCTAGTCATCTGGTGCAGATCTTCCCTTTGAAATCCTTGAATCACAAATCATATAGTACAGCCCAGTCTCCTTTTTGAAATAGCTTCTTTTTGATAAATTTATCATGCCACTTAGCCCTTTGATGTTGGATGATATCTATTTGTTGGATAGTAGCCAATCCTTTCTCATCTAACTCATTTAGTTGATTCAACCATTGTTTCTGTGTTGTAGCCAAATATTGGTTCACTTGTAGTGATTTTCTGAGTGTCTTTATTTCGAACTCTATGAGAAATAAAGGATTTTTACCATACACTAATTTGTATGGTGAGAATCCCGTAGTGTTCCTCCATGTAGTCCTAATGCCCATAGTGCCTTTGGAAGTTTATCAACCCAGTTCCTCTGGTAGTTGGCCACAATATTGGTGAGAATTCTTTGAATGACCTTATTGTTGCTTTCCAATTGGTCATTTTCTTGTGGATGATAAGGTGAAGTAATCCTATGACAAATTTTATATTTCTCAACTAGCTTCTGGATCAAATGAGATGTGAATTATGTCCTTCGTCTGTCACTATCTCCTGAGTTATCCCAAAGAGAACAAAAATGTCTCAAAAAAAAGGTCTGAAACAATTTGTTTTGTGGCTCTGGTTAGTGCCTTTGCTTCAACCCACTTTGTGACATAATCTGTGTAGACCAGGATGTAGGACTTTTGCTGAGGTGAAGGATTAATTGGCCCTACAAAGTCCAAGGCCCACTTCACAAATGGCTTTAAAACTATCTAAAGGAGCAACCACTCTTCTTTGGAATCACCTCCTTCGTCGTTATTTCAAATTCACATGACTTCCCATTGCTATTAGCACCACCCTTCTCACCTTCCTTTTTCTCCTGAGATTTTGAACCCATGTCCATTGTTCATAGCACTACCCTTCTCACCTTCCTTTTTCTTCGGAGGTTTCGAACCCTTGTCCATCATCAATAATCAATCCACACCTTCCTCCTGAATTTTGGAGTAGAATCAAATGTACAAAGAAAGAGCATCAAAGTTTCTCCCAATGTGAGAAGGAAAGGAAAAAGAGCAGCGAGGAAGTACATTTTAATAGGTTAATTTTATTACCCGAATATGTCAATTGCCATGGTAGCTTATGTTGCTACTATTGAGGTTAATTTTTTTTATTTGAGCACGTTGCCAATATTGAGGTTAAATATATATATATATTATATAATATATATATAATATATATTTTTTTTTTCTAATTTTAATTTCTGATTTTTTAGTAAAAAGATGTCACTTTAAGTAGAGGTTATATCTAATTATTTTGAAAACGCAGAGAGTGATCATTTAAGTATGAGGGCATCAATAAAAACTATTCAAAAACTCCTTAATATAAGCAAGTATGCTGATATAAAGAGGGAAAGAGGACATGATGTTTATACATAAGGGTAATATCTACTAATCCTAAAGGAGGTAGAAAATATCTTCAAATCTATGAAGAATGTTATCAATAAAATCAAGTAGTTATAGGTAGCCCATTGTTTTCGGGGAACTTCGCTTAGAGCTCATTAACACATTATTAGAAGCTAGCCATATTTTACTTTAAATTAGTCACTCACATTAGTCATTTTTAGTTGTATTACTTATTAGCTAGTCATATATTTTAGCCTGAGACTAAATTAGTCATTTATGGTAGTCATTTTTAGTTGGGTCACTTAAGATTGCCCATTTTTTGTAGTATTTCACTTGGAAAAGTTGTGGTGACTAACTTTTTTAGCACCTAGTCACTAATTTCTCATTTTCTACTAGTTTCCCGAGATTCTTGCATCAAAGGAGGGAGATCATTGTATTTAAGAAGTTTACTGAGGATTTAATGTGATCTGTCAAGAAAGAACTACATGATTCTACCCCTAGTTTTCAACATGATTTTGTTTATTGGCCTCCTGCAAGTGGTTCAATCAAAACAGAAGGATGAAATCATTTCTATTGATAGAATTCAATTGGTAACCAAATATATTGTTGTAACTAGTTTGACATGGCTGAGAGCTTGTACAAGATGTATATATACCTAGTTGCAAGAATAGATAGGTTAGTGATATTATGGACAAGTATGAGTGTTGATATTTTGAAGGCTTGTATCGCCATAACTTCCTTTGGAGATGGATCTATAATTTTACTGAATGTATTGAGCAGAGACTTTTTATCAATAAAAGGAGCTTAATGTCAGGTTCATGAAATTGTTCTATTCTTCTATAAATGTTTAATCTATTTCATATAGGTTAATTTATTTTTCAAAGGGAAACAAGCTAGTTGGCTAGGGCCCAATCAACCCAGCTCGTTCTCCTTCAAATCATTTTACTGTGTGGTGTGTTATGTGTTGAAGTTGGAGTGAGCTATTGTTCTTTTGATTTCTTGTGTTGGGTGTGTGTGCAAAACTAGATACCTTGTGTATTTTCTTTTTTGAGAAATGAAAATAGCTCAGATATTAAGTTTGTTTCCCTTTTGAAGAGTTATTTCTTGAATGAGATGTTCAAAAATTATGTATGTTGCTTATAATGATTCAGATCTAAAAGTGAACTCTATTTCTAAAGTTGTTTCTTGAACCAAGGTGTGAACCCTAGATTTATGGTTCACAAAAATTTTGTTTATTTGATAACAAGTTGGGACTTGGAGATTGGGTTGTTATGAAGAGTACTATTTTTGCATTAAAGAACTC
This sequence comes from Pinus taeda, assembly GCA_000404065.3. NCBI lineage: Eukaryota > Viridiplantae > Streptophyta > Pinopsida > Pinales > Pinaceae > Pinus > Pinus taeda. The sequence continues at coordinate 57,107 of APFE030303572.1, forward strand.
GTTTCACAATTGAGTATACAAGTTTAAGCTTGATTGACTTATATCGGGTACTGTTTCTGGTGCATGATTGATGGTTGTGGGATCGTGTTGAAAACCCTTATGACTTCTGTGTAAAATCATATATTGAAAAAGGGTTATTCTTTCCATGAAAATATTATTATTTAAATGATACACAATGATATTGGTTTTGTGAAACTCAGAATAAAGAACTTAGATGCCTTTGGGTCTTTAGTATAGGAACAAAGTTTCCACTATTGTTAGATTATTAGTCTAAGCTCGGAGTGATTTATAGTATAATTTTGTATAAATTTTGATTTATTTTGAAAGAGGTTTTTGATTCAGAAAAGAGTAGTGAGTGATTGAATTTGGTCGATTATTTCCTTATTTGCAAGCACAAGTGTGAGACATCTTTTTTTCTTTGTTTCATTGTCTAATGCAATTTTCTTATTGCAAGTAAATATTTGATTATTGAGTTATTAGATAGGTTTGTTGAATCTGAGAATTCACCTTTAACTTGAGCAAAGTTTATATTTTCACACAAGAATAGCAAGTGTGTCACACGGTGTAGGAATAGATTTGTTTGGAAGTGAAAGAAAAGAGTATGTTTTAAGTACAGGAACAAAGTATTTCAAATGGTTGCCTAGTACAGGAATATAGTTTTTATTTGATTGATTATGCCATTAAAATCTTGAATTCTTTTGCTTTGGTTTGAGATGTTTTTAAGAGTCTCTGATTATTTTTTATGTGGAGATTCGGTTTCTCGTAGTGGTTCTGGTGTTACTGTTTAAGCAGTGTAGGAATAGAAGACAAGCATTTTATTTGAAGTCTGTTAGAACTTTATTAATTTAATTGGTGAGATAGAGATAGAATTTACATAATTTGTCCAAAATCTTTGGCATAAATTCTGCTACGTCTTGAAGTCTACAAGGCCCTGGTTTGACAAGTGAATGTTGTGAATTGAATTTACAATTCCATCAGCCAACATATACCATGCATTTGAAAATTATCAAGGAAATCACACATGCAACCTATTACTTAAAAATAAATTCATCTATAGTTGTTGATACAATTGTTCCCTTGCACACCTTTTCTTTCCTTTGCTTTCTTTCTCCAATCCAAGTGAATGCTAAAATGCTCCAAGAATGACCTAAGTGTGAAAGAGTATGAGAGAATGAGAGAATGGAATGAGAAAGCCAAAAACTGAAGTGGAAAAAGCTGTGAATTGTTTCACTGATGCCTTTCTTCATTGATGCCCTTGTTTTCTTTATTTTCCTTCATTTTTCCTGTAATTTCCCTTGCATGCAAATTTGTGTCTCTTCACCTTCCTTTTCTCCTATTTTAATTTATTTTCTTAATTTTATGCCATTTAGTGCCTCTTGCCTTTGCGAATTTCCATAGCCATTATCAATCTACAAGTGATGTCCACTATGATGTTTTTCCCAACATTCAACTTGGAATATGTGTCCCATGACCTTGGTTTTATTTGATTTACATGGAAAATCAACCAAGGGTTGTTACATTGTAACCTTGGCATCGAATTTCGACCCTTTTGTCTAATGCGCCCTAAAAGTGCCAATATATATAATGTTTAATTTTATTATATAATTTGGTATGGTTTTTATGGGTTTTTGGGCTCATTATTGGTCCAAATTGGATTATAGAAGAAACATGGTGGATTCATGGTTTAGAAGTGGATGCTTCTGAAGCCATGAAAATCCTAGTTGACATTTATTTGATTACCATAATCACTTTTTCAAGTTGAATTGTTTTGGATACATGGTCAAAACAGGTTCCAAGATGGGTTTTGAGTGACCAGGTTGATGAATTGGTTGGAGTAAAGTATGGGCAACAATATGAAGGCTGGTAACATTGATTGATATGATTGTTTGTGGTAGTGATTTCAATGTCAGTGGTTGCAACTTATGACAATGATTGCGGTAGCAATGGTTGTAGGTTGTGCTAGTGAGTGTAGTTGTATCTTATGTAGTGAAAGGGGTTGCAGGTTTAAAACTTTGACATTACTTATGATTAAGTGATTTACAACCATAAATGACGATAGTGGATATAATTTGAAAATGATATGAAAATAGGTCCACAAAGAATTAAAGAAGGAGGTGGGTGTCTTCTTTGAGGTTAGAGCCTCAATCAAGTTAGAGCCTCAATCAGGTTAGAGCCTAGAGTAAGTTGGAGCCCACTCATCACTGAGTTTGGAGCCTCAATGAGGTTGGAGATTAGTGCAAGTTGGAGCTTTCTCATCATTGAGGTTGGTGCCTCAATCAACTTGTAGCCTGCATTGAGTAGTCGCTTGCATTCTTTCAAGGTTGGTCCCTCAATGACATTATAGCCTACCACAAGTGGCAGCTTGCATTTCTTGGGCATGGTTGCCTCCATAAGGACGAAGCCTACAAATATATGTAATGAATTGAATCATGTGAAGAAGAATAATTTGTGGTTTTCTCCCGTGTGGGTTTCTACTTAAAATCTTGTGTCTCCTTGTGATGTGATGGGTTCTTAATGTTTTATTGATAGCTTTAAGATGCATTGTTCTATCTAAGAATATGATGCTTATGCTTATGGTTCATTGCTACACTATTTTTTTTATTATGAAAAGTTATGCAATGGTAAATTGATTTTCACACTGATTAACCCACCAACCCACCCCCATTCCCCCCCACCCCCCTCTTCCTTAATGTGACCTTTTGTCGCAACAACTGGTATTAAAGTAGTTCATCCTAAGGAACAATTAACTACTTGAATATGGATCCAAGGAATCATGGAAATATGGATTTAGATGCAAACTTTATTATGATCTTGAAACTTGAATTGGAGCAGTTTAAATGAAAATGTGAAATATTGAAAAAAATGTTAATGAAGTTAAGAAGTAGTTGGAGGCATCTGAATGATAGTTAAAAGAGAAGAATGACATAATCACCCATATCAAGGAAGAAGTAGTTGCAACAAAGCAGCTAGCTAAGATAATTTAGGAAGATGTTTGAGCCATGTTAGGTAGAAAGATGCAATACCTCAAGTATCATACACTCTTATATGGTTATTTTTTTCTATGTCATGCATTTGTTCATCATTCTCTATGCCATTATTGTAAACACAAGGTCATGAATTAGAAAGTCACTCTAGAAGAAGAAAATTGCGGCCTCATATTATATGCTTAAAATAGAAAGGGTAAGTGGTATGTCGATAGTGCTTGCTCAAGACACATGTCAAGGGATCAAAGAAATTTTATTAGCATCAGGGAGATAAATGGAGGAAAAGTAAATTGCAAAAACAATGGAAGAACCAAAGCCTAGGATGTCTTGTATATGCGATCAAGGTTTTGATGTCATATTTAATTCCAAATGTGTGAGATCTGAAATTTAGATATAGTAAATTCGTAACAAAAGATACAAGACGACTAATTATATATATATATATATATATATATATATATATATACACACACACATACACATACACATACACATACACACACACACACATATATATATACTTGATGAATAAAAAATAGAAAAAAATGTTAATGGAAGGATGTAAGAGGCAAGTTTTGACAAAGAAGAAGTCAAGTTAGAAAGAGGGACTAGAAAATTCAAAGGTAAGCTTCCTCTCAAATGCTTTGAATGTGGAAGGATAGGTCACTATGCATCTAAATGTCCTTATGCCAAGATGAATGATAGTGATGATGAGTCGAGGTTCAAATTCAAGCATCAAAATAAAAAGTAAGCCAGTAAAAAAACAATTTCTACTCAAAAGAATAAAGTGATAGTGAAATTAATGGAAGTGTGATCAATGAAGAAAGAGTGAAGTATTATCCGTTGTTGAGGCTGACAAACCTGAAGCAAAACTAGACTATGAGGGAGAAATTATATGTGCACTAAAATAAATAAAGATCCTTAGAAAGAAGGAAGGTTAGTTGATGCAAAAAATTTAAGACAAAATCCCAAATGAAGACATCATTCTTTCTCTCAAAGTCGAACTAAAAGAAGCAAAAAGGGTAAAGGATTTTTTGTCTGAAAAATTAAATGAAAAGGAGAAAAATTGTGAAATACTAGAGGAAGAGGTTGTTCTCTTAAGAGAATAATTGGAGAATCTCAAATCAAAGTTCCACAAAGGGACCAAATCCATAGATCACATTCTTAGCTTGCAAAGGTCTCCTCTCATTAAAACGGGTTTCAGTTATCAAGAAAATTGTGAGGCACCCAAGAATAATGGTACCCAAGCTCATTAAATGAAGGTTATCCCAAGAATCTCAGTCAGACGTTCATGACATCCAACAACAGTGCTCTTGAAGATGTAAAGAAATTGATTAATCTGACTAAACATGTTCATTTTGATGTCTCTCAAGATAATTCTCGAAAGGAGCAGAGTAAAAAAAGTAAAATGAAAAAAAGGATGCACAAGCAGGAATAATCTAGGTGTTTACAATCAACAAATGAATATGGATCCTCACAAAGCATCCATAAGTAACAATGAAGCATGTGTTGAAAATTAGGAAAGGAATATGGCTTCTCCAAGAAATAACTTAAGAAGGACAAGATCTCCTTCTACATCCAGGTATAAAAATAAGTTTCTCGATTATTATTTTTTATGTACAAAGTTTGGCCACAAAGCACAAAATTGCATGACCTATGATGTTGTGAGATAAAAAGGATGTGATCAAGTACTTGGATGGAGGTATGTGAATATGGGATTAACTCATCTATTTATGCAAACATTGAACCCAAATGGTGAATATTACATTTTTAAAAACGAAGGTCATACACAAAATTGCAAACTCAACTCAAGATTGCACAACAGAGAAGGTTTTCCTATCAATACAAGGATTAAATATACAATATGGAGAAAAGGTCACGAAGGACCTTGATTGGTGTTGAATTCTTAGATCTAATCCTTTGGTGAAAGCTTCTTCAAGGCTATGACCATTTGAATCAAAACTTGAAGAAGCAATTATATGAAAATGGAAGGAGTTATTTGAGGAAAAAATATGAACAACCAACATGAAAAGATCTAGTGAGAGTAAGGTTGATAGTAGTAATGTACTAAAGAGGGGAAGATTTCATCATAGGATCATAGGATAATTTAGGGGAAATTAGAGAATGTAGATATAAAAGTTGCTTATAGATGAAGAACACATAATATCGGGGAGAGGATTTAACAATTATGAGTAGCATTGGAAGCATGGTCTCATGGGGAGACTCTATTAGAATGAAAACATGGTTTGGATAAGTCCATAGGATCATGCAGGAATCGGTTTTCAAGGTTTTGTAGATACTTATAACATGTAGGATCAAGTTCACCCATAAGCATGGTTTACTTCAATTACCCCTTTCCATTAATGTTAAAGGGGGAGATATTGCAGACATTGATATAGAAAATGACATTGATAGAGGAAGGAATTTGCGTAGGGGGATTTTTTGATTTGTTGACATCAATGATCATCAATGTCTAGTGGTGTTACCATCAATGTCAAAGGGATGTATTTTTGCACATAGTGTTGTCAATGATGACAACAATATGTCATTAACATTGAAGGGTTATCCGAGAAAGTAGTAGTATTATTCATGATGCCTAATAAAGCAATGGTACCCTCCTTGAAGCACTATGCAAGCTAGGTATCTGATGGGATATCATTAAGTGAAGTTAAAGGAGCTTGAATTTATTTGATTTTCTGATGTAGCTATTATAACCTAATGATATTATAAATAACGTAGTTTCATAAGTCTCATCGATACCTTTCCAACGATATATCTTTCTCTAAAAAACTCCTCCTAGTTGAGAAGTTATGGCTATTTGAAATTTTAGTATTAATCATGGGTTCAATACTATAGGACAAAAATCACAATTTCAATACCTTAAAAGGGGCAAAAATTATGAAAAATACACCATTCAAAAATTGGCTCAACGATAGATGGAGACCCTACATGCATAATGTTTAACCTATTAAACATCAACCATCTTGGTCTAATCCAACGAATCAAGTAAATCCATGTTAGATTCACGATGGATGCTGGCCATACTTGTTTGCAAGTTAATTGAGAGAAACCCCACCACTCTAGCCAACTACATGATGACATGTGGCACATATCGAATTAAAATGGGTAAACTCGTCACCATATGACATGTGGTAGAAGTAGATTGGAGGATCCGACGTCAGTAGTTGATGTCACATGGTGATGTGGCATCACCTGATATTGCGAGATAATAGGAAAATATGAGGTATTCTAACTGGTCTATCGAGCCAAATATTGTTGACACGTGGCACACCTCTCGGGTTGCTGTTGAGCATCACAATTTCTTCATTTTGACACTCTCCCTTACCTATTTTTCCTTTCCTTAACCATCATCATCAACTCAATAGGCATCAAACTACAAGGTTTTTTACACGGTAAGGTATTTAATTATCTTATCTTTCATATTTAATAACGTTCCTTATTATTGAGTTAATATTTGTATTAGCTACCGAATTCGCACGATTTTGCATCTAATCTCTGTTTTTGTAGTTGATTCCATGGTTTACCAGGATTAGAGGTGCCAGCTAAGAGGAGAAATATATGAACAGGTGGAGATTGATCCCTTTAATGATTTCCTCCTATTCATCTGAATTAGATCATCAAAAGGATTGTTCGATTGCATGGTTAAAGGATAAAGTCAACATGGTTGTTGAAAGAGCAAGCGAGAGTCTGAAATTCCTACGGTTCACGATTTGATTTTCCAAATAGAAAATAGTGAGAAACAATATCTCAATAGTTGTTATAATCTAAATTTAGAATTATGTTAGCTAAGGTAGGCGTACAAGCCTCGAATAATTATTGACACATGATTTTATAAATACCAGTAACAAGCATGAACATAAGGTTGATTTTTATGTATGTGACAATGATGTTTTAAAACTGATCCAGGTGGATGTTGGTAGCCACCCACCTATCCCACTTGGACGCCCACAACTGTCTCTTTCAGTTTTTCAGTTTCCTTAATTGTAGCACAATTTACTATTTTTAGCGGTTTTTCAGGTCTTGAACTTCCGGAGTTGTTTTGAGGTCTTAAACGATGTTTTTTTTGGGAAAGTGGTATTCCTTGGATTGATATTTCTAACGAGCTATTGTGCGCATCAAACGGAGATCGTATGCCAAAGTTACGACCCCGGGAATTTGATGTACCAATTTACCCAAAATGGGGCCCACAGTTTGGTGTTTCATCTCCTAGGGTTAGGTTTTTGGATGTTTAGGGTTTTCCGTTGTTTCTCAACAACAAATAGGCCTTTGAGCCTCATTTTAACATAGTTTAGAGGCATGTAGCGGATCAATGGTATTAGAGGGGTCTGCTCGTTCTCTGTTTTTCTTTGCATGTCCCCAACGAGGTCGGGATATAAGGATTTCGAGCTTGAACTGGTCGAACCTTTGCAAGACCAGCTTCGCAAATCCTGACAACCTCCCATGGCGGATAAAAATAAAGACAAGGGGGTAGGAGATCATATCAAAATCTGTTGAAAAGTGTGCAACAAGAAATACTAAATTTAGAATGTGCTAAAAATAGCATGTCTAAAAATAGCAATTTGGCCAGTGAAGTCATTGGCCACATTGGATGAGAAGTGAAACTGCTAAAAATAGAAAGTACTAAAAATAGGATTTCTGGGTCCCTTCCTATTTTTAGCGGTCCCTAGTCTATCTATAGGAAGTGAAATCAATTTTGGTCTTAACAAGAGTTGGAAAAATTAATTAATTAATTCAGTGGAGTTAATTAATTATGGAAAATTAAACTTGAAGTCTTTGTGAGATCATGCAATTATTTTCTCCCTTGATTTAGGAATTTATCCCTTGATTAAAGGAGATGAGGTTCATTTCTATAATGAGAGAGTCAATTGACTTAGTTCTAACTAGTCAAGTCCAGTTAGATTATTTTAACAAGTTGTTAAAATAATAAAATATAGTTTGTTAATGCTTGCATGCATGTGACAACTATTATTTTAGATAACTGAGAATTCACTCATGGATAACTATTGCGTGTTAGTTCTGTCATAGACCCAGTTGAGATCAGATGTGGGACAATGTACTATCAGATCCTTGGATATTTCTAGTAATTATTCCTTGCATGGAGAAAGATCTATTATATGAGATTGGAGGACTTGTGGCCTATATATTGAGGCCTAGGTAGTCCATGATTTTCATCTTCTGATTGAAGATCATCAGAGTACATTGAGAGCTAGATAGCTTTCGAGCTAAGGCTTTGTATAATCTGGACTATATTTCCACTTGTATCATAATACAGAGATGGGGTTTTAGGTAGGTGCTTTTCCTGGGTAAATTCTTCTATGTTATGTGTGATTGATTCCTTCTTATCAGTTATATGTTTTCTTATTGATGTTGCTCATGGTTGATTAAGATTCCACTAAATTGTTTGTAGAAGTAGATCAAGTGTTTTTCTTTAGTACATTGCATTACTAGGTGATCTACAGGTGGAAAATTGCTACATGGTATCGGAGCTAGTTGATCTGTAGAAAAAGTTCTACATGGTATCAGAGCAAGCTGACTGGTAGAAAAATTCTACAAAATTCTACAAAATCTTGCTCAAAGAAGCCCTTGAGCGACAAAGGAATGCGGTGATGGAAAAATTTTCCCAGATCCTTCAACGACTACCCAGGGGCGACGCATCGACTTCCAACAGCTACTCTGGAAACACCACACCCTTTAAGGTACAAGTTAACTTTGAGATCCCCATATTCGAGGGTTACATAGACGCAGATGTCGTAGATAAATGGATAATTCTGCTAGAAGGTTATTTTTCTGTTCATGATATTTCCAGCTGGGAAAAGATCACTTTTTCACTTCTCAAAGCAGCCACCTACTGCAAGCAGAAGGATGAGAGTACGACCTCATTGTTTTTAGCCACACCCACTTGGAATTCGTTCCAAGATGCCATTAAGGAGCAGTACTACCCTATCAAAGCTATGAGGATAAATACATAAAGTGGACCACGCTGCGACAGGGAAGGGACCAAGTGTGCCAGAGTTCACAAACATTTTTCATACCCTTCACACACAGTTGGGTATCAAGAATTCTAAGCTGCATTTGGTACTCAAATACCACGACTGCCTACACAGATACATCCAGGATGAGATGGAGTTTCTGAACATCTCCTCATTCGGCACGACGTACTGATACACTGTCAAAGTCGACCAGAAGTTTAAACAAAAGAAGCGAGACTTTGGATTTGTGAATCCAAAGAACAAAGGACAAAGCCAAGTCAGGATGACCTAAGACAACGTGTCGAAGCCACAAGAAAAGAGCAACACCACAAAGTCAAAGAAGGACACAGGAAAGTGGTGTGAGTTCCATAAGAGCCCCACTCACAACACAAGTGAGTGTCAGACCAAGCAGTCGTTGGTGGCAGAGTTGAAGGCTTTCGAATTAGATGCATGTTCCGACAAGGAGTCAGAACCCGACAAGGGGAATAAGAAAGGGAAGCAAATCATTGATGGATAGCCCAATGCCACTGTTGCCACTACCAAGGAACAGAAGAATGAGCCCGAAGATGCAGAGGAGGGGGAGCATCTTTTCAGCGCACAAATGTGGGTGAAGGATTCGGTGCTGCAATTCATTGTCAACAATGGCAGCCAAAAGAACCTCATTTCAGTAGAGATCGTGAAGCGGTTGGACCTACCGGCTGCACCACACCCACAGTTGTATAGTATCGGGTGGCTTCACTAAGGACGAGATCTCTGAGTCCACTAGTAGTGTCGCCTTCCCTACAGCATCAAGCCCTTCACAGACAAGGTATTGTGTGATGTTGCACCTCTTGATGTTTGTGATGTACTATTAGGCCAAACATACTTATGGAGGCGACATGCTTTGTATGAGTCAAGGCCTCACGTTGTTATTATTTCATTGGGTAATTCATTATACAGGATACTGGAGGTAGCCCCACCTATCACCACCTCTTTGATCACTGCTAAGAAATGCAACAAGCTCATCTCCCAGACTAGGAAAGGCATTTTCTGTCTGGTTCGCTCCCAAAGGGGAAGATCATCGCCACATCCATGACCCCCACGAGGGGTTCCTCCACGCAGTAGCAGCAGTAGCAGCAGATGGATACGGTCATGAAAGTAGACAGGAAAATCTTCTCCTCACCTACAAGGACACCATTGCACTATCAAGTCAAGGATTCATTCAATCTGACTCCTAGAGTACCTCTACCCAACGGGTCGATATATTGTTGCTCCATACTGGAAAATGCCAATTTCAAGCAGCAACATGATCAACATTAGGTACCACACAAGTTTCCAATGGGCGATAAAGTCTCATTGCATCTGCAGAAAGAATGCCTTACAAGAGCCCATCAGAAGCTCATACCACTTCGATATGGTCCTTACACCAGTACCAAGGTTGTGTAAAATAATGCTTTGGAGCACAATATTCCCCCATTCCTTCTCTTGCACCGAGTGCTCAATGTGGACTACCCTCGACCATGCTTCCCACCATTATTGGACACATCAAAGGTTGCAGAACATCTCACCAGGAACCTAGCTCAACAGAAGTTTCCTCATCTCAGGGAGGAACTCAATTCAATGGGAACCATTACTTCCTAAGGGGGGAGGAATGATCCAAGTGGATGTTGGTGGCCACCCACCTATCCCACTTGGACCCCCACAACTGTCTCTTTCAGTTTTTCAGTTTC
>APFE030303572.1:94697-107296 GCA_000404065.3 Pinus taeda
TGCAGTTTCCCAACTATGATTTTGTCCCTATAGTTGGTTCAATTGTGGCTGAGTTCAAGGCCTGTGCAATATGATCTTGTGTGGTTACATTTCTCAATCACACGTGTAAGAGTAATTCATTTAGTAATGCAGCCTTTGACATAGTAGTATCTTTTTGTTTGTGAAAAAATAAAAAGAAATTTGAAAATAATTTACTATTGTCAATTGAATTGCTTTCTTTTATGCTTTTCATTATAGAAGTGTGACCTAGATGTGTGCCCTTCTAAATGAAATTAAGACCTGCCCTTCAAATTTGATCACTGGGGGGGCTATATATAATATATATATATATATATGTGAACCCAAAGATGGTGGGCGGAACTACCCATGGTTTTGTGCATGGGTTTTGCACATGGTTTTGGGCACGATGGTTTTCTGCCCATGGTATTTTGTAGATATTTTTAAGGGAACTATGGTTATGATCTAATCTAGGGTTAATGGATTGGTGTTTATGAATGTTTTCACATGTATATATATGCATTGTAACATTGAAAGGAACATTATGAAAAATCTATCTGGTGGTCCCGGTTTTTGGATCTAGGGGAAAATATTTGTGTATTTATTTTATGTTCTTGCCATTGTATATTTATGTTTTAATTCATTTGCAAGTAATTGTTGTACATGGTTAGAACCTACAAATATCAAGGGAATTTATGGGATCATCCATTTCAATGGTTTCACAAGATGTATCATCAAACTCAATATCCATGAAAAGGAGGGATCATGTCTCACTTTCATGTAGCAATATCCAATTATGAGTGAGACTTTCATTATTAGCATTAGAGTCCTATCTTAGATAATCTTTGAGATCACTTTCAATATATTCATCCTGATTAACCAAAAGGGTTTCTTTCTCTTGCTCATGGTATACCTCTTCAACACAAGCCTAATTTCTTTCATCAAATTAATGATCAAGATTTTATTGATAATCAAGGGTGATTCTCTATTTTGGATGGAAATGATCTTCTTCTTCAGCTTATACACCTTCATATGGATTAATAAGGCACCCCCTTTTCATGTTTATGACCAAATTTTGAAAGGCGTTTTCACTACTTTGAAACATTGGACCCCAATAATTAAAAAAAATTCAATAAGTAACTTAATAAATAAAATGATTCTAGGTCCAAAAGAGTATATAATCCATTCATGTTGATCGATCCCAAGAGAGATAATGAATAACCTCATGAGAACATCCTCGTGAACCATATTGACAAATGAAGCATATTTGATGAATTTTTCTATGTGATCAATTGTTGAAAGGATCACCATCAAATTTCAGAACATTTATAATAGAACTTGTATCACAATGATTTGAATATCTAGCAATATTCTTGACATCCAAAGCAAGGTATATCTTATGCAAATCCTAAGAGCCATTTCCTTGAGGCTTTCATAAAACCAAATGGGGAGTTTCCAAGGTGAATTCAAAATTCCATAAGAGACATTTTCTTCACCCTACAAGCATTGAAACTTTTGAAGCTCATTGAAGAAATACGACTTTATTCTTCCAATGGACTTACCAGAAGATAATACATTTTTTAGTTTGAGTTAATCTCTTCAAAATTTAGTGAATCTTATTCTTCAGATAATGAGGAGGCTTACTTAAATTCTCCCCGACAACATCGCCAAAGATGTTGCCACAACATCTATCAAGGCTTGTGATATGCCTCACAAGGTAAGGGATAAACCCTAACACAATAATGAGGTGTGAGCCATGGTAACCTCAGTACTCCACCTCTTACTCTTTAGTGGAACTTCACCACACAAGAGTATTCCCAGTATATATCACCTAAGTTAGTCTAGGTCAATTGGATTAAGGTGATGTAAGAGAGGCTTCATCAAGGTACTTCTCACTTGGAATAAGGTACGCTTTTTTTTTTATGTAGAGGAACAATGTTCCAATGAAGAATCCTAGAGAATAGCACATGAAGGAGCCTAGAGAATAGTGCTTGAATCCTAGGGTTTCAATATAAGGTTCAATAACAATGCATTTAGGCACACAAGCACAAGGAAATGGTTTGATTGAAGTATATGATAAACAATATGGAATGAAAAACCTTCAATAATCCCTAAGTAATATTGTTTGTTGAACTAGGGTTTCAAGATGCCTAAATTGCCTAGTTAGTGACATCATCCCTAAATTGGTAATTTCTAGCAAGGAAGAAGCTATATTTTGAGTTGACAAGGTCAAACAAGGTGGAAATAAGCCAAATAAACTCCAACATAGACTTGAGGAAATACTTAGTTGAATTTGGACCTTTCCCTTGCTAGAATATTGAAAATATGCATACACATAAACCAATATAAGAAAATCACAACTTCACTAATCTAACCTCCTATCTATAATAATACTAACATTTAATCAATAAAATAAATGAGATGAAAAAGGAAAGGACACATTGTATTTACGTGGTAAAACCAAATTGGGGAAACATCCACAAGAAAGTAATAGTGTCTTTACTATCTTCATAAATCTCAAATATTACAAAGAGCACTATCAAAAATTATTCTCCACTTTATGTTCTTGTGTATATTATGGGACTCCCTAACTTGGATGATATACCAATAGGTATTAAGAAATTAGGTTCCCATAATAAATGTGGGATAATATAATTTCATTTATTTATATAATAAATTATTACAAGGATATTTTACTCCATGATGAATGTGATATATAACTATTTTACATAAAGTTGGAATTTCTTCCAACATAACCTAGACATTATTACCTTCCAAAATGACATATTCCAACACTCCCCCTTACTAATGATTATGGAGATGGAACACTTATGGAGGAAGATGTCATTAAATCAATACTCCCCCTTGATGAAACCTTCCCACATTCCCAACAATTGTCGAAGTCATACAAACTTTTCCTCTATCATGGATTTGGTGAAGATATTGGTTTCTTGTTGTTTAGCGGGACAATATTCCAAAGAAATAACATTGTTTGCAACAAGATCTCAAATATAGTGAGTATCTAGGTCAATGTGTTTGCCTTTGGAGTGATACATTGGATTATATGCAAGTTGAATGGCAATTTTATTTTTGCATCTTAACTTTGTAGTTGATTTTTGAACCAAGCCAAGCTCAGTAAGAAAACATCACAATTAAACTGCTTCTTTAGTTACTTCCTTAGTTTCCATGTACTCTTCTTCACAAGAAGAGACAGAAAGAGTTCTCAACTTCTTACTGGACCATGATATCAGACCTGAACCAAGTTGAAAGATGTACCTTGTAATGGACTGTCTATGCCCAATCAAAATCAGTATAACTAAAAAGAGAAATTATAGCTCTGCTTAAGTAGAAAACACCATAATTCATTATCCCCCATTAATATCTAAGAAATGTCTTTCTTTCATACGAATGAATTTCATGAGGATTGTTCATAAAACTCAAGACCATATTGAGAAAAATATAGATATCGTGCCTATTGTGTGTCAAATAAGTCAAACTATCCACAAGTTAACGAAATAGAGTAGCATCACAAGAAAAGTAGTGAAATCAACATTTAATATTACAATGGACTGAAATGGTGTTGATGAAGGCTTATAATCACTCATATGGATCTAAGCAAGTAAATTAGTCACATACTTAGGTTGTGAAGGAAATATACCATCAAATAGATGCCAAATTGAGGACCCAAAAAATAGTGCAAGATGCATAAATATGTAATTTCAAATTCATTTTGAAGTCAATTTTTCAATTCTTGTATAGATGCAAGCAAGATGTCAATAATAATAAGATCATCCACATATAATATAATAATGAGGATTTAATCGTCAAATTTATTTACATACATATTTGGATCATATCTAAATTGATTGAAACCATTATTCAAGAAATAACTATCATTTTTTTTCATATCAAACCATAGGTCCTTGCTTAAGACCATATAAAGACATGTTTAATTTGCATATAGAAAATCAAGTGTTAGCAATAATAAAACCAAGTGGTTTTGCATGTAAATGTATTCATGGAAATCACCATCCAAAAAGACACTATTAACTTCCATTTGGTGTAGTTCCCATTGATAAGATTCAACAAGAGAGTTGGTTCTTATAGTGTTAACTTTAGCAACTGGAGATAAAGTTTCATTATAATCAACACCTAGTTAATTCAACTGGGCTTTATGTTTTTCAATCTGTACTTTTGCAGTGAACATTGTACTATACACCCATTTACAACCAATTAAATAATGTTTATGAGGAAGAGGAATAAGAGTCCAAGTCTTGTTCTTCATTAAGGAGTCACACTCTACAGTCATCATTTTTACCCATTCAGGTTTGTCCTTAGCTTGAGCATAACTGGAGGGATCATATCTAGCCAAAACTTTAGTCATAAGAGAAAAATTAGATCTAGTTCTATGAATATTGGATATAACACCAATCCTAGAACCTGCAAATTCAAGAGTTTTTCAGGCCCAAACGGAAAGAGGGTGAGTGGTAGAACCCATTCTATTAGCTTCAAAACATTCAGAAGGGACAATTGAAGAGGTAGGTGAGCTAGGACCAATATTATGGATAGATATAGAAGAAGGGGTAACTGAAACTGAGATGGGAGTAATAAGAAAGGAAGGTAAAGTCAAGAAAACATTAAGCTTTGAAGGCTCGGGGGGAGGAGAAGGTTCATTAAATTTAACATCTCGTCAAATGATGACACCTTGGATAGGTGGATTAAACAACTTCTAAGTTTTATAATCCTCACTATAACAAAAATATATACATTTGTGTGACTTGGATTCTAACATTTTCCATTTTTCATCAGGAGTATGATCTCAACATTCACTGTCAAATATCCTAAATTTATTTATGTCAATTTTTCTACCATTTCATTTTTATTTGGGATTGAAATAAAAGACCAATTAATAAGAACTCAATTTAAATTGTGTAGTTAGCACAACAAATTGCTTCAACTCAAAACCTTTTATGCAATCCTTTACAATACAACATACATCTAGCAATTTTAACCAAAGTCCTATTTTTTCTTTCAGCTGCCCCATTTTGTTGAGGTGTATAAGGAATAGTGTTTTGATGTTGAATACCATGCTTAGTTAAATATGAAATGATTTTTTTAAAAGTGAATTCCCCCCATTATCAGTTTTAAATGTCTTAATACTTTTATCAAATTCATTTTCAACAATGGCTTTAAATTCTTAAAATTTAACAAAAGTTTCACTTTTATGTTTCAAAAATAAACCCAAGTTGTTTTACTATAATCATCAATAAAATTAAGAAAATGGAAGCATAAGATAGAGGAGTTTTAAATGGACCACAAATATCACTATGTATTAGTTGCAATTGTTTTGTAACATGACAACTTTACCTCTGTCAAACACTTCCATATGCTGTTTACAAACTACACAACCAACAAACACCTTTAATGGAAGAAATAAGGGGTAAGTCAAGTAAAATTTTAGATAGAAATTGCATTTTACCATAATTCAAGTGACTCGATATTTCATGCCATATTTTGCTTTATTCATTAGCATGAGAAAATTAGAAACAAAAGGTTGATTGTTAGTTGAATGAAAACTAGTAAAGTTATATAAACCTAAATCATAATCAACATGAGCTAAAGAAACTAGTTTGAAGTTATGTTTGATATATTTAAGAACATACTTATCTATTCATGCTTCAAACATATAACCTTTTTAACATGCACGATAAATAGAAATAAAATTAATGCGAATCCCTTGAACATGAAAAACATCTTCCAATATACCATTAGGAACTTGAACTTTACCATAATGTACCATTGAAATTTATTTACCATCACCAATACATAATTTTTGTGATGTGATTTTGTTAGTGTCATGAAAGGAAAACAAAGAAACAATGCACGACATATAGTTGGAGGCATCAAAATCCATAATTCATTCCATATAAGAAGATGTTTTACTTTGTTGAACAAAGTAGGCATAAAGAGCCACTTGTTGTTTAGAGGATGATTTCTTCTTGGATTTAGCAAGATCATGTTTTTGTTTAAATTACATCGTTTCATGGTGGTTGTTTTTTCCACAATAATTCCAAGGATTAAAAACTTTCTTTTTACTAGCATCACTTAAAGAGTGTTGGGGAGATCATTTAGTATGTGAGTTGGCAACTTTATTGACAAACTTAATTTTTTTTGTTATGTGCCATGATAAATTTATTAGCGTTTATTTGTCCTTAAGAAATTAACATTTCTTACCCATTAATCAAACCTTTACATAAATATACAAAGCTAGGTGTCATAGGTCATTTTGTCATTTCAAATGCTCTATTCCTAGTTTGGATTAACATATGTAAAAAAAAAATGGCAATTTATGCTCTATAAGAATTATTAGAAATTGTATCAATTTTCTTGTAATATTTGTGTTGGAATTACTAGGGGGGGTGAATCAATATTCCTTTTCAATTGTTAATTTTATGAGTTAGATCACTTATATTTACAACACAAAATAAACAATAATAATAAATGATTTTAGTAATTTCTTCTTTACAATAATCAAGTACAATATATGTGTAGGGCTCCAACCCTTGATGAAGACACCAATCTTCAAGCTCCCAAGCTCCAACCTCTATTGTGCCAAGCATCAACTTGGAATTTCCAAGGCACCAACCTTGTCAATTTGAGACACCAACCTCTAGGGCTCCAACCCTCTCTCTGGTACAGGCTTTGACCTAGTTTCCTGAGGACTCCAATCCTTTAGGGCTCTGACCCTATCCTCCAAGGCACCAACTTTTTCGAGGCTCCAACCTCTCAAATTCACTTCATCAAGATGTGTTTGGTTATACTTCATGGCTCTCGATGTATTCTTCAATGAACCCTCTCAATCTTCGCTTAGTCTTCTCGTCACATCATCAATGACAACCTCCCTCTTCACATGAAGGTGTCTCTATTGTCCGTCATGGTGCATAAGCAATTTCTCCATGGTCACCTCATGGCGAATTCAATCATGCATCAATATCTTCCAAGAATGCCTTCAAGTTCAACAAGTGTCTTCTAGAGTTCTTCAACAATGCTCCAACAATATGTATTCAAGTCCAAACAAGTCTTTAAACACTTAAAGGATTTTTCAATACTGGTTCTACAAAAATTCAAATCTTCTCTCCAACAAGGCTGCTTCAATAAGGTGTCTTCAACAATCCTTAAACGTTGTTTTCATCAAGTATCCAAGAATGTTTGGTGATGTGTTAAGAAAAAAATCCAAACTATCTTCAATCAAGGTGTCTGAATTGCCGAGTTCACAAGGTCTTTAATTCTTCATATATTCAACTAGCTCCAAAATAGTGCTCGACTGTCTAGTATTGGTCTCCACCACTATTATACAGTTCCAACACTTCAATAATTTGTATTTATCAAACCAGGGGTGAAGATAGTATAGTCAAGGTATCTGATTCACAACAAACAAGATCTCCACATTTAAGATAAGGCTCTGAAGTCTGCAATCTTCCAAAGTCAAGGCTTTAAGGAGACTGAGCCTTTCAAGATGTATCATTGTCTGAGTTACCATAGTCTGAGGCACTATCGCATACAGCCTGATCTAGAGGAATACTGTAATAAGGGACAATCCAAGCACTGTAATGGAGGCACAGTCTGAGTCACAGTCTGCACTAATTCGAGGTACAGTCAGGGCTTAAGGAGATCGAGAAGTATCCTTGTATTGCTCATTGATCTTTGGTCTAATAACCAGCCCCAACACCACCTAAACGTAGCTCCTACAGCCTACTTTCCTTCTCTACCTAGATTGTGGCTAATATGCAGGAGATAATCCTCTCCTAAACCACACAAAAAATTTCCTTCTTTCTGCTCAAAATTGTGGTTGCTTTCCTTACTCAAAAATCATATTATAGGAGGAGAAAAATGTCCTTAAGACAATGGCTGTCCTCCTATACTAATGGGGCATTCTTACAGGTGTAAACTTTCCCTTAAAAATAAACCCAATCACAAAAGTATGCCAAAACGGTATTTTATAATGTGCTCCTCAGCCTCCTTTTAATTTTGTGCAACTTCTCTGAAAGCATCACCGAAATTGTTGAGGAGAAATGCAGTCTGAACTGTATATATAGTGTTTTTTACATGCCAAAGCGAAGAGACATGTCACAGTATGGAGACCAACTTGAAAGACAAGGTGCAAGTCGGCTCACTGTCAAAAATAATTTTTTCTAACTTAAAAATTCATTATCTCCTCAACCACTGTGAGTTTGAGGGAAAATAAGGGCTCATTAGAAAGGTAAAAATATACTCTATAAGATGGTATAGGTATCATTGTAGAAATATGCCTCCAAGATGTCAACAAATATTTTTCTTTGTGACTGTCCTTGAAATGTTTAATGCAGAAGATGATTAGGAAAACAAGAACGTTATTAGTGTGTTCCCAAGTGCTTTGTCATCATGTAAGTCATCCATGTCACCATGATAGTGTATTTGGCATCATGATAGTGTATTTAGCATTCATGTCATCATGATAGTGTAGCATCATGTATCCAATAATAGTGTAGTGATATGTCACCAACCATAGTGCAACATTTATTAATTTTCCATTAGGATATTTCCATGTCCTTCATTTCATGTCTCCAATCATCGTTCATGTCATCAAGAACTTCATCAAGTGCCATCACATATGAAATTATCAAGTGTGGTCATTCATGTATAGTCCTTCAATATCAAGGGTAAGGACATCATTCGGTTTCTAGGCTTCTCCATCAAGAGTAAGAACATCATCATGATTTCTAGGGCTTCTTCATCAAGAGCAAGGATACATGAGGTTATGGTGTCTTCATGGTTAGTTCAAGCATCTAGGATAAGACATATTCTTAGTGGCTTGACATCATAATGGAATCATTAATATCTTGACATCTTCATTAATGGCATCCTTATCAAACAAGAGGGAATTGTCATCATAAGCAAGGACATCATCATATTATGCATCAGAAGAATATTTTCCTTACCAATAATGTCATATTGACATCAATGACAGCCTTGATTAACAATCTCCCCCTTTGTCATTGATGGCAATATTCTTTCCCTTCCAACATTCTCTCCCCCTTTGACATCAATGGAAAATGGGGTACCCAAGTACTCCCCCTTTCAAACTGCTTCTTTTCTTCATCAATAGTAGTTCTTCATAGGTATGTTACTCCCCCTATCATGGTGTTCTTCCTTATGGAAATGTGATCCATGATAGATGTGTTTACATGAACCAACTCCCCCTGCATGCATAAACTCCTCTAGCTTCTTTAGGCAAGAATGGTCAAGAACTCCCCCTAATTTTATGCATGGTTTTCTTTTTGGTAGAGTATCCTCATTAAATAATAGGAATATCAAGGATAACTTCAGTAGGTCAACAACATGTGTTGTTGGCTGGAGTGTTCAAGGGACTTCTAGATTCAATTTTCTTCCTTCTCCATACTTGTGTAACTTTCTTCTCTAGCACGATTCTAGCTTGTGTAGGGACCCAAGTCAAGTTACAATCACGTGCCATATTTCCAAGGTTATGACACTTGAAGCACTCTATATTTTTCATGAGTACGAATTCATGGCTTCTAGCAAAATTTCTTCTCGAAGATTGACGAGGACCATTAAATACGTCTTTGTGATGTGCCCTACAATATTTTTTCACGTGACCAAAGTTTGTACAAGAATAAAAATAACCAAGAAATATACTTTGGTACCTAGGAGAAGAAGGTTTCCTTGATGTACTTCTAAAGCCTTTTTGCCTTGGGATCCTTTGATGATAACCATTGCTTCTTGCATCCTTGACACCATATGCATTTCTTCTCGGAGTAGGATTTCTTCCAATGTCAACTTGACTCTTGCCTTTGTTGGCAGCATCAACATTTCTTCCTAGCTTCCTCACATCCTTGTTGTTTGAAGCATTTTCCTTCTTGCTTGAGGATTCACCTGTATAGCCAAGGCCTGATTTATCAAGGGGATACCTTTGATGACTTCGAATGTCATCTAGGGTTTGAGAACTTTTCAAGTTCTTATTCAACAAGTAAACTTCCTTTTTAAGAAAGACAATTTCTTCTTTCAACTTTTCACAATCTTCATCTTTCATAACTAGTTTATTCTTCATTTATTCAGTCATCCTTGTTACTTCATGTGTTTCAATTTTTAGAGAGATGACATTTGATTTTAGTAGGAAAATCTCTTCATCCTTTTCTTTTAGTTGTCATGTCATAGTATTTCTTTCTTTTTCTACTTCATCAACTTGTCCTTCTATGAATGCCAATGCTTCCATTGCCTTCTCAGCTCCCTGTGCTTGTTTCCTTGCTTCTTCTAGTTGTGATCTAAGGGAGGAGACCCCTTCCTTGTATTGACCAATCTCTTCAAGTTTGTTCAAGCTCTTGTGCCTTTGTTCAAGGTGGCTTGACAACGTATCTTCCCATTTCTTTGCCTTATTCAATTGATTTGTCATGGATATGACTTCTTCATGACACTTTCTCTTGTTTTGATAAAAATTTTCCTTAATCTTAGCGAGTTCCTCATCTCTTTCTTGTACTTGAAGCTTGACAAGGTCAACTTCCTTCCTTGTATTTTCTTGGTCACCAACTTGCGCTTTCTTCTTAAGTTACTCATTTTCGTTTTTCAAATTGTTAATCTCTTCTATGGTAGCCATAAGTTTAGTGAGGAGATCTTCTTGAAAATATTCTTCATTCTCTTCATCTTCTAGGTCTTCTTTCGCCTTGATGTTATCACTCTTATCTTCAACTTCCTTGATGGGCTATGGATTTCCTTCTTGTTTTCCATCATTTTCTTGACTAGAGATCATTATCAACGCTCTTTTTGAGTGAAGATCATGAAGTTTATCCCATAAGCCTTTTGCTGACGAACATTTTTCAAAATTGGCCTTCATAGAATCAGGGAGCCCATTCAAGATTGCTTTCATTGCTCTTGTATTATGTTCCTTGGATTCTCCATCCATCATGCTATCAACAACCACCAATTTCCAAACTTCAATGCCTTGAGTCTTTAAGAAATTCCTCATTCTTGCCTCCCATATATTAAAGTTTCCATTGAACAATGGAGACTTAACAAATTGATTGACTTCAATTTCGGTGGTTGAGGGAGACACATCTTTAGGAGGATTGGAGACTTTATTCCTTGGCTTCACCATTTGTGTTCTAATGATCAACCTTCAAGCTATTAGGCTTTGAGTGAAGGTACTGGCTCTGATACAAATTGTTGGAAATACTGGGGGGGGGGGGGGTTAAATCAATATTCCTTTTCAATTGTTACCTTTACCAATTAGATTACTTATATTTAGAACACAAAATAAACAATAATAATAAATGCTCTTATTAATTAATTCTTTACAATAATCAAGTACAATATATGTGTAGGGCTCTAACCCTAGATAAAGACACCAATCTTCAATCTCCCAGGCTCCAACTTGTATTGTACCAAGCACCAATTTGGACTTTCCAAGGCACCAACATTTTCTATTTGAGGCACCAGCCTCTAGGGCTCCAAGCCTCTCTCTGGTACAGGCTATGACCTAGTTTCTTGAGGACTGCAATCCTCTAGGGCTCCGACCCTATCTTCCAAGGCACCAAATTTGTCAAGGTTCCAACCTCTCAGTTTCACTTCGTCAAGATTTGTTTGGTTATACTTCATGACTCCTGATGTCTTCTTCAATGAGCCCTCTCAATCTTCACTTAGACTTCTAGTCACGACATCAATGACAACCTTTCTCGTCACATGAAGGTGTCTCCATTGTCCTTCATGGTACCCAAGCAATTTCTCCAAGGTCACCTCATGACGAATTCAATCATGCATCAATGTATTCTGAGAATGACTTCAAGTTCAACAAGTGCCTTCTAGAGTTCTTCAACAATACTCCAACGAGATGTCTTCAAGTCCAAACAAGTCTTTAAACACTTAAAGGATTCTTCAATATTGATTCTACAAAACTTCAAATTTGCTTTCCAACAAGGCTACTTCAACAAGGTGTCTTCAACAATCCTTAAACGTTGTTTTCATCAAGTCTCCAAGAATGTTTGATGATGTGTTAAGAAAAAACTCCAAACTATCTTCAATCAATTTCCAAGTTCACAATGTCTTCAATTCTTCATATATTTAACTAGCTCCAAAATAGTGCTTGACTGTCTAGTATCGGTCTCCACCATTGTTATACAGGTCCAACACTTCAAAAATCTATATTTGTCAAACGAGGGGTGATGATAGTATATTCAAGGTATTTGATTCATAGAAAACAAGATCTCCACATTTAAGATAAGGCTATGAAGATCTGCAGTCTTCCACATTCAAGGCTTTAAGGAGATCTTGTTAGAAAATTATATATTACGGAGCAATGGAACACATAAAATATTGCAGAAATATAAACACAGAAAACGCACAAAACAAGAGAGACACAGATATACGTGGTTCACCCAGTTTGGGCTACGTCCACCTCGAACAGCCAGTCCTTCCTTTCTATTATCCAGCAAAATGAAGAGACACAACCTACAGCAAAGCCGCTGTAATATCCTCTGTTTTTCTCTCACAGTCTCACCTCTCTGTTTCTCGCTCACAGAATACACATCTATATCACCGCCTCAAATACAATACCC
>APFE030303579.1:464-10504 GCA_000404065.3 Pinus taeda
GGTTTTGTGCATGATTTTTGCACATGTTTTTTGGACGCGATGGTTTTTGGTCCATGGTTTTGGATGCGATGGTTTTCGGTCCATGGTATTGGATGCTTCGGCATGTATAAGTATGTATTGTAACATTGAAAGGAACATAATGAAAAAATCAAGCTGGTAGTCCTGGTTTTGGGATCCAGTGGGAAATCTCTGTGTATATGTGTTTTATGTGTTATGCTCTCGCATTTTTATTTTTTCGTGTGATTTAGAATTCGTATGCAGGTAATTTCTGTACGGGGTTAAAAACTACATAGCTTCTGAAACTTCGTAGAGAAATAGTTATAACAACAATCCCAAGATGACCAGTTTTAGTCGATATTCCGGAGCTTGCAAAAACACTAACTTCCTCAGATCATATCGCCGAATATATAGCTAGACAAGCTCTGAAATTCGGACCCGAGGTTTAGCACAAGTTTGTCTCAAATGGGTTTTTTTTCTGTCCTGAAACATTGCAGAAAAAAAGTTATAGCGAAAATGCCACAATGACCTATTTGGAGTAGCGAAACCCTAGAATTCAAAACTCTGATACCAAATGTTATGAAACCAGCTCACAAAAAAATAGAAAAGATAGATCAACGCCTTAGAAATAAGCCTCTTCAAGGGGGCAACCTCCTTTACATTACACAAATGAACAATTCTTGGATGATACAAATGACAAGACATCATTCCTATATATAGGAGTCTAGGGGGTCATAATATAATCAGAGTCGACATAACAATAATAATGTAAGGGCATAATGATAATAATAGTGGGCTTCTATGGGGCATAATAATAACAATATGGGGACTACATGGGCACAAAAATGTGATAAGGGGGTTGTACTAATAACAATAAAGGGTTACACTAGTAGTATAGGGGCCTAACAATGTGTCTTTGTTTTTAGCTATTAATATAAGTAAAAAGCTGCATTTTCAGATCCCCTTATGTATTTTATTGCACACATTTTTAATTAGAATAGTAAGTGTGTCAGACCTATTAAATTTTTTTACGTTTGATATCTTATAGTGGTATCAAATTTTGTTTTCCTGCTATCCCGAGAATTTCTAAATTTAAAGAGAATTAGTTTTGGTGATTCTCCCTAGCTAAATATTTTGTCAATTTCGGTGGTTCTCCATATCCACCCTAGTTGACCATTGCCGAAAACCACTCTATCCATTCGCGGAGGGTTTCATTATCAAAATACTAAGTATTTAATCTCATTAATTAATATGCAAATTTTGTAGGATGAATTGCATAGTTTTTCCAAGGATTCAATTTAATGGTCATATTATTAAGGATCAATCTTGGATATCGTGCATATCGAATTGATAAGTCACGCTTCTATTCAGGGATTGATTGTTGCAGGGTTGTTTGAAGCTCACTGAACACCAACATGTGGTCAATGGAGGGACGAGTAGGTATTAAAGGATTATAAAACCAATAACGAAAGTCGCAAGCCATGGGGAGAATTTGTGAAAGCATCAACAATCAACAATGAAAGTCGCAATTCATGGGGATAATTCATGAAAGCATCGACAATCAACAACGAAAGCCTCAAGTTGTGGAGAACTTCTTGTAAATATCAGAGGGCCAAGAAACCAATCACAATAAAGTTCCAGGGTCGTAGAACCTCACATGAAGGGAATGCAGGTATTGGGAAGCCATACACATGATGATGCATTAAGTCCAACAACCATACAACTATTATGTTGAAGTTGAAAGTCCATGAAACCATACGAATGAAGGTGATAGAATCCACAAATCATTTTGATCCATGATCTACATGCAGTGGAAACCAAATTAAGGCCAATTTGCACCCACATTGTAAGATCACTGCTCTATGTAGTCGCAAAGGTCATAAGGAGAACAATTTGTTGATGATGGTAAGGCTGACCAACCATATTCATGTGTGTAAAGTTGGTTGGCCACAACCCCTTATATAATGCATTCCTAAATTCTGCTGGAGGTACGAAAGGGTTTTATATAAGGCTCATGAGTCTACAAATATCAGGACCTCTCTGATATGAACATATTGACGAGTGAAAGGTTTTCGTGGGAAATAAAATAGAAGGGAGAAGTTCTTGATTAAGACGTCAAACCATACACAACCGTGCAAGTGACTATCATAATGTGCAAAGATTGTTCGGATCACATTTCACCACAAGGTCATGGGTATATACGTTGTCTGCTAGTATTGCAAGACTGTGAGCCACCATTGATGAGTGTGTCATGCTGCAGAAGGTTGCACTGTTCACAAAAGTCAAGATATAGTTGAGGATGCGTAGGTCTTTGCGGGGGATGAGTGATAGATGATTTTGTACCACACCCTCGGAATTTAATTCCTTACTAGTGTGGACGTATGCAAGAACCATAGGTTGGGAAAACTTTTGCAAGACCGAGATTCATACCTCAGGTCGTCAAAGGATGAGTGCATTAGATTGGGATGAATTTCCCAGCAAAATCAGAGAGTTGAGTTCAATGATTGTGTAGTTCATTTCTCTTGGTTCCATAACTGTTTAGAAAATATCCAAAGCCAAAATATCATTCATGTTTGAGTAAATTTCCTATCCAAAATATCATTCATGTTTGAGGAATTTTCCTATAGGAGAGGGATTGAATTAGTCTCACGCATCTTTTTCTATCAGCTAGTATGTCTAGGCTTTGTGACAAGTGTTGGAAAATAAAAGTAATTATATTAGGTTTTGATTCTCCTTTCTTGATAATTACTTGTGAGTGTGTTGGCTTCTTCTACTTATTTATTATCTTACCTTTCACCAATCAATTACCATATTATGTGTGTATGAAGATCACAAAAGAAGAGACACAAGATATAGGCACTATGCCAAGGAAAGACCCCCCTCAAGGGGAAAACCCAAACAAGATAATTCTTCCTTCCAATAGTATTATTTGAGACTGTTCACCCTAGACCAAGACCAAACCTTCTATCCATAACAAGTTAGCCTCCCAAATCTTTGACCCCTTCCAGCAACTTCGACTAGGCAACAGCTTCCGGTATCAACAAAACTTGGAAGACTTAGATCTCCCTATCTAGAGCATGAAACAGAGAGAGAGAGGAACCAAAAGTTAGATTTTCTTCCTCTCCTTAGACTTCCCTAATCTCACACTTCCTTCGGCTTCCCGATAAAAAAATTCGTACTTCTCCAACTACTCTTGAGATATCGAACTAGCCTGATATGTGATTCTCCAAATGTCTTCGACTAGCTTGTATTTATAGGCTTCTTGTGGGTTGAATTAGGGTCCTTAGGCCGACTTCATCTCTCTTAGGTTGACTTGATGTGGAGGATACATAAATCATATTTGACTCAATACTAAACCTTCTTACATGATTCAAAAGCCCAAGAAGGGTCTCTTTGAATGTACAATGACTCTATAAACTCAATATTAATCCTAGGAGTCCACAATGGGGACTTTGACTAATATGATGATGACCCAAGCATGAAACCCATGATTTAATAAGTAATTATTACAATAATAAAAGTTATTTTCTTTATTATTTTGACAATCAAATTTCACGATGACTCAAGTACATTAATGAAGACCGAACATAGTTAAATTTTCCAACACTCCCTCTTAACTACGGAGGTATTCATAATGTACAAATACAATGGAAGATCTCAAACTGTATGAACCATGAAGAACTTTAGGCACCGCAATGCCATGGACTAGATTCCTAACCAGGGAAATCTATCCATTGGTCTCTCAAAAATTTAGGCACCATAATGCCACAGACTAGATTCCTGACCAGGGAAATCTATCCATTGGTCTCTCAACAATTTAGGCACCGCAATGCCATGAACTAGATTCCTGACTAGGGAAATCTATCCAAGTGGGAATAAGGTGGACTTAAGCTTTCATCCCATCTAGGTAGCATCAGGCTTACTTGTTAACCACTAACCCAAAGATCCAGGTGTGTATCCAAAAACAGAGCTCAATAAACCAACACCACCTTTCTAACTTCGGGACCCAAACATCAACAAAAAGTGTCAGCCATATGTCTTCCCAGGTAATGCTTCACTCGCAAAGCCTCAAAAATTCTCTTCCAAACTCTTATCATCGATACAATCAACAATATCTACCAAACCAAGCAAGTTCCTGATGTAGCAAAACTGCATCTTTACATAATTTGCACGTGGACCTGTGGGTTATGGGCCCACGTATACATTAGAAGCATTTTAATCAGCAGACTTCACAACAAAACCTGACCAATCACTGTCAACCATGTGTCGCATAGCTGACGTATTTATTTCAATGTTGGACTTTTGTGCACTCCAAATCTCCACCGTCAATCTGTCACGTCCGATCCAACGGCTATCGCGTCACTCACTTGCCAACTAGCTTGGCCAATCTCCACCTTCGATCAATCATGCATGATCAAACGGCTATCACGCAATCTCGCATGAATTCTTGCATGACCGATATCAGATTGAGAGTGCACTAGAAAATTATTTTTCTCATGCTACGTGTCAACCACTAAGGTTAATCGCGTGAATTTGCAATATACCATTTACAACTTTTAGGGCACACGAGATACTGCTTACCACCTACAAATACTACCACACAACCAAATTTCGCAAATAATACAAAACACAAAGCCATTTAGTGTAGAGCCTTCACTACTCTAGCAGCGCGATCTTCATTAATCCAGAGAACCAAAAAAACCACGAATTTAACACACAGATAATTGTATTACAAAAAATTATTACATATGCCCATGGAGTGGCGGCCCTCTACAAGGTCTTACATCGATACTGGGCCTCCTCTTCTACGCACTCACACTTATAGTTAAATAGAGTAACACAATACGGATTGGATCAAGTGAGATCCGATCAATCCCTATCTTCGCTCACATCCCTCAAAATCTATGTAAATAACAAATTACAAACAAACTCAATTAGATTTGGAGGGAATCTCATCCTCATGCCATGCATTCTCCTTTGGAAGGTTCCAAAATTCGATTTTGACTTGGGTTGTTGATGCTCCTGCATCAGACTCCTGAGGTACAAAAATTTTATGAGCTCCTGGTCATATGTCTCCTTTATCCCTTAGCAATTCTACCCACATCCTCTGTGGAATTTCCTTTATGATCTTTCCATGAGTTGTAACGAAACCTCTGCAGTAACAAGTCCTCCCTGCTACGTGATACCTCACCAAGCTTCTCTCCTATGAGCTTAGTATTTTGGCGTCTCTCTGGTTCTCTCTTCTTTGGAACCATTTGAGCACTCCTGGCTCTAGGATGATGCAATCTTCTCACCTTCTTCTGCCGCTACCTGTACGAAAATATAAAGTCCACAAAATTTCCAATCTTCAACATAATTGCACCTCTATGCAGAATATTGTTCTGCTCTATTACCACTTTAATGTAGCAAAACTGCATCTTTACATAATTCGTGCGTGGACCTGTGGGTTATGGGCCCACGTATACATCGGAAGCATTTTAATCAGTGGACTTCACAACAAAACCTGACCAATCACCGTTAACTGTGTGTCGCATAGCTGACATATTTATTTCAACATTGGACTTTTGTGCGCCCTAAATCTCCATCGTCGATCTATCCCATCTGATCCAACGGCTATTGCGTCACCCACTCGCCAACTAGCTTGGCTGATCTCCACCGTCGATCAATCCCACGTGATCCAATGTCTATCGCTTAATCTCGTGTGAATTCTTGCATGACCGATATGAGATCGAGAGCGCGCAAGAAAAGTAGTTTTCTCGTGCTATGTGTCGACTACTAAGGCTAGTCGTGTGAATTTGCAAAATATCGTTTACAACTTTTAGGGCGTGTGAGATACTGCTTACCACCTATGAATACTACCACACGACCAAATTTCACAAATAATACAAAACACAAAGTCATTTAGCGCAGAGCCTTCACTACTCTGGCAGCGCGATCTTCATTAATCTAGAGAACCAAAAAACCCACGAATTTAACACACAGATAATTGTATTATAGAAAATTATCACATATGCCCCATGGAGTGGTGGCCCTCTACTAGGTCTTACATCAATACTGGGCCTCCTCTTCTACGCACTCACACTTACAATTAAATAGAGTATCACAATATGGATCGGATCAAGTGAGATGTGATCAATCCCTATCTTCACTCACATCCCTCAAAATCTACGTAAAATAACAAATTACAAACAAACTCAATCAGATTTGGAGGAAATCTCGTCCTCATGCCATGCATTCTCCTTTGGAAGGTTCCAAAATTCGATTTTGACTTGGGTCGTTGATGCTCCTACATCAGTTCCTTAGATATTCAAACTTTTTATCAGGAAGAGCCTTTGTTAGTATGTATGCTACCTGTTCATCTGTCGAGACATACTCCAACTTCAAGATCCCATCGTGCACCAAGTTCCTAATAAAGTGGAACTTATTATTGATATGTTTCATCCTTGAATGAAACACGAGATCTCCAGACATCTTGATACAAGTTTGATTGTTGCAATTAATCATAGTGGCACCTAGAGACTTCTCAAACAAATTTGTCTAAATCTTCCTTAACCAAACAACCTCCTTTCCTACATCACATGCAACCACATATTTTGCCTCAACACTATTTAAAGCAATGAGATCTTGCTTCCTACTCATCCATGAGGCCATAGCAGCTCCCAAACTAAAACATCCTCCAATAGTTCTCCTTCCATCGGTCCCACTGCCACCCCAATAAGAGTCTATGAAGTCCATTATATTGACTTTGTTACTATCGTATTTTAGGTAGTGATGTATAGTGCCATGAAGATACCTCAATAAATGTTTGGAAACGATCCAATGATCATGACAAGGCTCCAACTGAAATGACTAAGAATGTTCACTGCAACACATATATCTGGCCTAGTATTTACCAGATACATTAGGGAACCCACCAATTATCGATATGAGGTAGGATCAACAATACTAGAGTCAGAGCCCTTCAACTTCTTGAGGTTGGTGATCATAGAAGTAGTCATCAGCTTCGAATCCATCATCCTGAATTTCTGCAATAACTTGATGATGTACTTTCCTTTCCCCAAATATATCTCCCCAGGTCTTTGCCATACTTATAGACCTAGGTAATAGTGCATCAATCCTAGATCCTTCATTTGAAATTCAGATGCCAACATCATCTTGCATTCTTGAATTCTTCGCTCTACACCCATGATGAATAGATCATCTACATATAATAGAATAATGACAGGCTCATTATTCACGACCTTGATGTAGAGATTCAGATTAGCAGAACTCTTCACGAACCCAATTATAAGTAGATATGCATCCATCCTTGCATACCATGCCCTAGGTGTTTTTTTCAAAGCATATAGGGCCTTCTTAAGTCTGCAAACACAAGAGTCCCTAATATTAACTTCAAAGCCCTCATGTTGTTCAATGTACACTTCCTTACCAATGGTCCCATTCAGAAATGCAGTCTTAACATCCATTTGATGGATATTCCCCCCCATTGTAGCAGCCAATGAAACCAATGATCTAATGGTAGTGTACCTTGCTATGGGTTCCAAGGTTTCTCCATAATCAATGCCTTCCTTTTAAGAGAAACCCCTTGCAATGAATCTTTCTTTGTACTTGTCTATACTTCCATCAACAACATGTTTGATCTTGTAGATCCACTTAGATGTGATAACCGATTTGTCACTAGGCCTAGGAATGATCTCCCAAGCCCCATTATTCATTATGGATTGATATTCTTCCTACATTTCTTTCTTCCAAACTTCTTCATGCACAAATTCCTTGAATGTAGAAGGTTCGACTTCAATTAACTTTGTCATATATGCAACATAGCTAGAATATCTCTTTGGTTTCTTACTTTCCCTAAAAGAACCATTTACAGCTTCATTGACTTCAACATCTTCTAATGTAGCTTTCAACCAATTTGGCCTCTTCCTTTTGGTTGGGATGACCACGGATTGAATAGGCTCACTTGGTCCTTATTCTTCGATATTTGTAGTAGAGTTTTTGGATGAACTTATTCTTCTTCAAATATGTGAACTTCTTCGGCATTAGAATCAATATAAATATCCTTTGATTTCTTTTATCCTTGACTTTCATCGAATATGACATCCCTTCTTACTTCAATGTGTCTTCCTTCCTTTATGTAGATTCTATATTCTTTTGAGGAAAGGCTATAACTAACGAATATTCATTTGATACTAGTAGAGTCCAACTTCTTTCACTTGTCTTTCAGAACATGGATATATGTTGGACTTCCAAAGATTTGAAGGTGATACACACTCAGATTCTTTCCTATGAATACTTCTTCAGGTGTTGTATTATCAAGAGTCTTATGATGACTTCTATTTTTAATGTATACGGTTGTCATCACAACTTCTCCCCATAATAACTTTGGTAGATCTTGATCAAGGAGCATAGTTCGAATGCCTTCTTCAATTGACCTATTATTCCTTTCGGCCAATTCATTTTGTTTGGGATAATAGGGAACAATGAGCTCCCACTTAATCCCTGCTTCCTTACAATATGCAATCAATTCCTTAGAAGTGTATTCCCCACCATTGTCAAATGTCGGAGTTTCTATCTTTCTTTCGGTTAGGGTTTCCACTTCAACCTTAAACTCCTTGAACTTATCAAATACTTCATATTTTGTCTTAATGAGGTAGATCCATGTCTTTCTAGAATGGTCATCAATGAATGTCACATAGTAGAGATGAACTCCAAGTTATTTTCAAACATGGGCCCACACACATTGGAATGGATGAGGTCTAATATCTCTTAAGACCTAGTTTCACTATTATGAAATGGCTTTCTTGTAAGCTTTCCCAAAGAGCATCCCTTGCACACACCTTCATGATCTAACTTCATATTAGGAATGCCATGAACCGTTTGACTAAGATTAGGGATGACCTTATAATGTAGATGACCATACCTCCTATGACATATCTTAATGGGACTTATTTCCATATGAACCCAAGCTTGAGGAGGTGGTGTGATGATTCTATAAATACTTCCTTCATGAACTCCAATAACCATAGCTTTATCAATACTAGAGTCTTTTCCCCAAACAAATAATTTTCCATCAACAAAATCAATTCTTTACCCTTTATCTTCTAAACAAGAAATAGGAAGTAAATTCTTTTTCAAACCTAGAAGATATAGAATATTGTTGAGATGCAACTTCGATCCATTATCAAACTTCAACAATGTTGATCCCAGGCCTCTAACATCATAGCATTTTTTTTCACCCAATTCCACTGCATGAGAAGATGGCTCCTTTGATAGTGTACGAATTTGTTTACTTTCACCTATCATGTGTCTCGATGCTCCACTATCAATGATCCATGCATTTTCATCAGTAAGAGAACCTGTAAGAGTAACCAAGAATCCTTGACTCTTGACCCTGTTGAACAAGTAATAGATGACCTTCTTGATATAGCTTCCAGCAGTGTTGAAAACCATTCTTATGTAGTTCATAATAGAGGAAGAATCCATGCCAAAAAAGTGATCTTCGACTCTTCCTGGCCTTAGCTCTGATCCCATGTTGGAAAATCAAAGTAATTATATTAGAGTTTGATTCTCCTTTCTTGATAATTAATTATGTGTTTTGGCTTCTTCTACTTCTTTATTATCTTATCTTTCATTAAGAAATTACCATATTATGTGTGTATGAAGATCACAAAACAAAGACACAAGATATAGGAACTATGATAGGGAAAAACCCCCCTCAAGGGGAAAACCCAATCAAGATAATTCTTCCTTTCACTAGTGTTCTTTGAGACTCTCCACCCTAGACCAAGACCAAACCTTCCCTCCACACCAAGTCATCCTCCCAGATCTTTGATCCCTTCTAGCAACTTTGACTAGGCAGCAAATTCTAGCAACAGGTAGCTTCCAACAACAACGAAACTTGGAAGACTTCAATCTCCCAATCAAGAGCACGAAATAGAGATAGAGAGGCACCAAAAGATTGATTTTATTCCTATCCTTAGACTTCCCTAAACTCGCACTTTGGTCGGCTTCTCTCTAATAGACTTTTCACTTCTCCAGCT
>APFE030303591.1:2643-13468 GCA_000404065.3 Pinus taeda
TTTTCTGGCAAAATCCCAAAAACACAAAATTCAAGCACACAGAGGCAATGCTCTGTTTCCTTTACTCCAGGATCTTTTTGCACAGGGAAGCTTTTAATTTTTTTTTACTGAGAACAGAGTATTGCACCACCATAAAAATATTTCTATTCATTAAAACAAAATCACTGATACATATTCATCCTCTTTCACCCAGAGGGATTCACCAAAACATTTGAAAAGAAATTACTCTGTCTCATTATGAAATTTTACACCACTGTGTGTAAAAATTTCTTTTACATTCACTGCTGTGTGAAAACAAAAATTTTAAGGATTACTTCTGTAAAAGAAATAAAAAGATGAACACACTGCTGTGTGAAAATTACGTATTCACCAAAACTTACATTACCCTTTTCACTGCTGTGTGAAAGATTTCATGGTTTTTCTGATACATGCTTCCCCTGGTTTTCTTACTGGCAGTGCTATGCATTCAACTTCACAATACAATTGACCAAAAAAAATTACAATATATTTTACTTGTTCAGTAAAACAAAACTTACACCCGTGAATAATTAAAAACAATATAATTTAAAACTATATGACATTGCCCATACTTATTATAAATTCGCCATACCTCCGTAGGAAATAAAAACATTAAAATTTAAAGTTCTACCAAACAAATTACGAACCAATCGTAAATACCATTTATTACCCTTCTGCAGTAAAAGACGGTCAACCCAAAAAGTTTACGCAATGTCAAAATTTATTTGCTGCAGGTTTGTGATGTCTGTCAACCGTTGATTTTCCCTCCTGGAATCGAACGGCTGAGGTGAATATCGAAAGGCCTTTAATTGGTGAACGTTATCCGTATGCAGGTTGAGATAATCGATGGCAGAGATTGATGGAGCAGATCGGACGGCGGAGGAGAATATCAGATGAGCCTTTTTAATCGAACTTTACCTCCAGAGAAACTGTCAGAGGGTGACGCATGGGGAGAGCCACGCGTCAGCACTATATTTTCTCGGGTCGCTTCTGTACGAAAACTGCTTTCACGCAAAAGCGGTCCGAGAAGCCTCAAGCGGGTTTGTGGTTTTACTGCAGTGGTTTTGGGCGTTGGTACGGCTGCGTTGAAATTACATATTCAACATTTGTATATGTATAAGAATTAAGAATTAAACATTTTTTATTGCGGATTTGGGGATATATAAAGTGTTTAAAGGATTTAAATTGGTTTAATTGTTATGTTTTTATGATTTAAAATATTTTTCTATAAGTTGGTTTATTAAAGTAAAATATTAAAGTAAAATTTTAATTGTATTATGAAATGTTTATTTGAGTAGTAATGTTTATAATTTTGAGATTATTTTAAGGAAGGTTGTAAATGATATATGCAAGAATTATGTGTATGACTATTCAAGATTATTTGTTTTATTAAAAGTTGAAATCGATTGTAAATCTATAATAAAGGCGGGGTACTTGTATATATAAAAACTAAACATTTTTAAAGAAATTTTATATTTGAACTAAATATTTTAAAAGAAATTTCATATTTGAGAAATTTTATTTAAGTATGAAATGGGTTTGAAAAAAGATATTGAAATTATTATCTCTCTTAAAATAATGTGAGAAATCTTATTTTTATATGAAATGGGTTTAAAAATGGATATATTGAAATTATTATAGTTTTTACAATAATGTGAGATGATGGACATATCTACAAAAGAAAAAAGATGGTTGTTGACACTAGAAAGTTTAGGAAGAAGATCATTATTAAGAGACTAGAACTTGATGATTCTCATAAGTTAAATGTTACTAACGAATGCTTATTAGTAAGTTGGTGCTCTCCTTGCATATTGACATTCTCAAAAATTACATATATTAATGGATGTCTATTAGTAAGTTGGCGTTCTCCTTGCACAATGGAAAGATGGATCACCCAAAGCAATGGAGAGCAAAGAAGGGGGTTCTTGAGCTTGGAAAGTGCAATAAGAAAAAAGCGATTTATTTGAAGAATTAAATAACCTTCACATGGCTAGGATTGGGGATCACATTTTGAATCATTCATATGATGATATTAGTTTATTTTATATTGTCCTTCCATTGGATTAATATCAAAAAATCTTTACCCCACCACTCCTCCCACTCCCACCCAACCAACCAACCAACCAAAATGTCATTGTATTATTTAAATTTGTATATTAAATGGATGTTTATTTTGTATATATGCTTAGTGGTAGATTTGATTGCATTGTTGTGTTGTTCACTCACATATTTGCCTTCTCTCATTTCTATATTTAGTTGATATATAAGTTTGTGGTGCACACATACATGAAAAACACACACAACAGAATGGAGAACAAAATGAGGACCTGAGACCAGATGTCCTCACTTAGTTGTTTAAGACATTCTGTTAGTTTTATATTAACTTGTTACTTAGTTTAAATAACCATTGAATCCCAACATTCCATTATGAGACCTTATTTTATTTTATTTATTTATTTATGTATTATTTAAACTTTTTTAGCATCTACCAGAAATCATGCAATGATTTATTCGATTTCTTCATAGATCACATAATATTCCCTTCAATAATTTTCTAATTCAATCATACCAATGGGTAATTTTATCCCAATACAATTGTTTCACTAGCTTTTACAACCCACATAAACTTAGAAAACAAGAAGCAAACATAGTTACACAACAAACACAAATTTCGCACTACACCATATTTTATTGATCAAACAATGGTTACATATATAGGAGTAGATCACTGACTAAATTCAATAAAATTGGATTTTATTTAATAGAAATATCTAACTTAGAAACTAACAATTAAGAACTTGTAATACACATGTAACACACATGGAAGCATTACTGCCAAGTCTCTTTGTTAATGCTTACATGTCAAATATTAAAATCACAAATTACAATAAAAATAATGATATTTGTGTGGTTGCTCGTCATTAGAACTTACACCCACTCTAGAGTCTCACACACTATGCTCTTTCTCCACCATGACTTTGAGCTTACCGCTTGACCCATTTAAGACATAACTACTTTTGACCATTGTTGATGTATTTGTATGCCCAATGATTATTGACTACCCCGATAAATAGTCTTAATATTAAATCACTCTATGGACATACTTCCATCCCAGTAATATGCATCAAAATACATACTTTAAGTTATATACGTAAGCAACCTAGATACTGAGTGTATTAAGAAGTAAATCATACAAAATGAATTTTTTTTCACATACATAAACTTACATACACACAAATATAACTTGTAATTGTTGATCTTGAAGCAATGAAGAATAACCATATCACTAGCATATAACAAAGTATAAACATAACCAAATCAGTGATATGTTCTCTTGGCACTGAAGAATGTAAAGTACTATGAAACTAAACTATGTTACTTTGTTCATTGAATGATTCTTCATTTGATCTTCGCACACTTCAATAATAATAATAGCATAATACAACATTAGAAAATTGCAACTCACACCAAATAATTTTATTAGATTAGATCATTATCTGTATTAAATTAGATATGTCACACTTTGTTTGAGGATTTCATACAACTTCTTATACATACTCAAATAAATACATATATGTAGATTCCAACACTATAAGAGATGCATATACATCCCAGCCACACACAAGATCTCAACGCTGCAAAATAACAAGCGTGACTAGCCCTACTTGATGCGGGAGCAACCAGCAACTAAGTGAGCAAACCTGGACCAGAGGATCAGAATAGAGAAAAGCTTGTTTTAAAGCAGAAAAACGAATTTAAAGCGGATAATTTAAAAGAGATAAGATGGATACAGCCATGCACGCTTTTGGAGAGCTTTCATTGTAGAAAAACTAGGAGAAAATCTTATCAATTCTTCCTAATGCATCTTATATAAATGTAATGTGATAGGGTGTGAGATATATCTTATTTGTGAGTAAAAATAGGGAGTGCGCAAGAGGTAGTCGATTTGAGCTGGCGTTTTAAGGCTGAAATGCCTAGCGCCTAAGAAATGTTAATTTGTTCTGTATATATATATATATATATATAAAATATATATATATATATATATATATATATATATATATACTATATTTGTTTGTATATATATATATAATATATTTATATATGAAACGTGTTCTAGATTGTGTACGCTCGCCTGTGTGTATGGTATAATTAAGTTAAATCTTGTGTTCAAGCTTGTTGATCCAAATATCATGTATCTGTTATATGTAAATGTTTGTTAAAGACAGCATGCAGCGCATAGGAAGATTCTGATGATGATGGAGAGATGAATGCTCTACCAGCGAAGAAATCACGAAGGAAATAGGCTCCAGGATCTTGTTTTTTTAAAGAAATTGGGATTTTGGGCAACCCCCAAATTCCCATTTTCATCAGGTGGTATCAGAGCAGTAAGATTCTGCGGAAAGAGGTAAAGTTGAGTTAAAGATGAAGATTTTATGGTCTTGCTATTGTGCAGATGGCGGCAGCGGAAGGTGAGAAGATTTGCAGCAACCTAGAGAAGGATGCTAAAAGATCGAGTGCGGGAGGGCTTGGTGAGGTATCGTGTAACAGAGGAGGCTGTTACTGTAGAGGTTGGTTGTAGCTCACAGAGTTATAGTGAAAGAATGCAGTGGATAAAAATTGATATTATGAAGACCAAAAGCATATGACCAGGAGGTCATAAATTTTTGTGCCTCGGGAGTCTGATGCGGGAGCAACCAGCAACTAAGTGAGCAAACCTGGACTAGAGGATCAGAATAGAGAAAAGCTTGTTTTAAAGCAGAAAAGAGAATTTAAAGCGGATAATTTAAAACAGATAAGATGGATACAGCCATGCACGCTTTTGGAGAGCTTTCATTGTAGAAAAACTAGGAGAAAATCTTATCAATTCTTCCTAATGCATCTTTATATTAATTGTAATGTGATAGGGTGTGAGATATATCTTATTTGTGAGTAAAATAGGAGTGAGCAAGATGTAGTCGATTGTGAGCTGGGTTTTAGGCTGAAATGCCTTAGCCTGGAATGTAATTTGTTCTGTATATATATTTTTATATATATATTTATATTTATATATATATATATATATATTATATATATATAACGTGTTCTAGTATTGTGTACGCCTACACCTATGTGTATGGTATAATTAAGTTAAATCTTGTGTTCAAGCTTGTTGATCCAAATATCATGTATCTGTTATATGTAAATGTTTGTTAAAGACAGCATGCAGTGCAGAGGAAGATTCTGATGATGATGGAGAGATGAATGCTCTACCAGCGAAGAAATCACGAAGGAAACATGCTCTAGGATCTTGTTTTTTTAAAGAAATTGGGATTTTGGGCAACCCCCAAATTCCCATTTTCATCACTACTTCTCTCTGGATATCAAATATGATATGATCAACACTCACAAAAAAATGTGCTAACAGTTCTAGGCACAGATTCATCGCTAGAATGAATTCACGCTATCCATAGAGGGTCATAATAAGATAATGATTCCTTCTTAAATTCAACTATAGAACAACACACATGCACTCAAAAATCTAACACATGAAAAATACACAATCCACTGTCCTACCCTATCTTATATACAAGGATTTAAGCATGCAAAATTGACATGATCAAAACCCCTCCCTTCAGATATTCAAGATTAAACCAATTTTGATACAAACGTAGAAAATGAGAGAGAAAACATAGGTACACACCAAACAAAAATTTCACACTATATTATATTTTATTGATCAAACAATTGTTACATATATAGGAATAGATCACCTACTAGATCCAATAAAAGTGGATTCAATTTACTAAAAATAGCTAACTTAGAAATTCACAAGAATTAACAACCTATGATACACAGGTAACACACATTGAAACATTACTTCCAAGTCATAATTGGTATCAAATTAACATTTCTAATATTATTTTACTTTGCCAAGAAGTGGGTATTAGAATGTTAAGTTTCCAAGAATTTATTAAATTTATTGTTGAAGCTTGATTATTAAAGTTAACGAATTTACCTAGATAATTATAATTCCTTTTACTTAATTTTAACTTTCGATTCTTTCTTTTTCCACAATTTAATTTGGTATTTTATTTTTCCAGGTTGTGACTTCCAATTATTCTCAAAACTTATACACACATCAAAGGATCTGAATACTTTCCTACATTGAAGTCGTATCTTCCCCTTGTGCTCTTAGTGATCTAGAAGATTTAGAAATGATTAGGAGAGTGAAATGCCTTCTTCAACTCTTCATAAAAGATAATAACTTAGGTTCATGCCACTAAGATAAAACATTTGAAGATCAATCAACTCTTAATACATATTCCTAAAATCCCCCTTTAAGGATTAAAGTATTTATAATGTAGCTTAGAATTATGGAGTTACTCAACCAAATAGCACTCCATGGTTGTTTCTTATTGAAACATGGTTGTTTTCCTATGGAACTTTAAATTGAATTCTAGTATATGTGTTTTCTAGCACAAGGGATGCACACTTGCTTGAGCATTAATGCTTAAGTTAGGGTTGGTAGTTTGATAGAGCCTCCTAGAAATTTAAAAATTGTGTGTTTCCTTTTCACTATTTTCATCAATAACCTCATATCCATTATACATGAAGAGTTAATCTTGTGATAAATCATAGGTTTTTCACCAAAAGGCTAATGTGGGATTGTGATAGTGAATGTGAATGATAATTTTTGCCCCATTGGATTCAATTATCTTGGTATTTTAAGTATAACTATCCATTCACACCTTGACTTGCTTTGTTTGGTGGATTATATCATCCTCATTTGAGATATTTGGAAGGATTTTTTACATTCTATAATTTTCTTGTGCTTCATTAACATGTCATAGGTCTCTACTTGTTTCTTTAATTAATAAAACTCATCAGCAAAACCATAATTTGTTTCCATCATAAACACACTTGAAAACTGCCTTTTCACCACATGTTCACTTATTTCCTTTTGATTACCTTAGTTTGGGAACCCATTCATTCAATGTAGGTTGAAAATGTGGGTTGAAATTAAACATGCCTTTAATGCCTAGTTCGAACCTTCTAAATTTGGCACATTTGATTGATGACCCTATCCTCTATGACCAAACATATTTACCAATTTTATAGCAAAAATACCCAAGTTTGAACATTATATTGGGGATGATCCACATGGAACCATGTGACAATCTTTCATTTGTGGTGTTTCTCCAATATCATTATGGAAGACTCCACTTGGCTTCAATGGTTTCAATGAACCTTCACAAGAATTGTTGACAAATTGTATAGTGAACAACCCTTTGGTATTCATGCCACTTTGAGACCATTGTCATGGTTTTATGATAGATTATAATCTACCACAAGAGTGAGGTTGCAAATGAGTGATATAAATTCTAAAGCCTATGAATAAAGAAATCATGTAGCCCTATGATATTAGTCAAAACTAATGTGAACTATCCCTCACAAGAATTGTTGACAAATTGTATAGTGAACAACCCTTTGGTATTCATGCCCCTTTGAGACTATTGCCATGGTTTTATGATAAATTACTAATCTACCACGAAAGTGAGGTTGCAAATGAGTGATATAAATTCTAAATAATATGAATAAAGAAACCATGTAGGCCTATAATATTAGTCAAAACTAATGTGAACTATTTCTTTAAAAAGTCAATAAATAACAAAAAGTAAAAAGTAAACAAAAAGTATTATCCTAGAACAAACCCATAAAATATTGACTTTGATAACTATATTCACCCTGAAAACTAACTAGTCAAAAAATAATTGTTATGGTATTGTCTTTATTTGATTCTAAAACTTAATAATAAAACAACATTTTTATTTTTTTTTTTTTTATTTTGGCCAATTACTAATAGTGAATTTTATATATTTATTCATGTGGTCTAAAATTTATTAATTTTTTTTTTTTTAATTAAGAAATTTTTTGTATCAATTTAATTTTTATATTATATATTAATATTAAATGTTTATTTGTAAATAAATTTCACTTAACAACAAGAATGCGTTAATAGAAAGCAAATCTATAATATTGTCAATACAACTCTAATGAGATAGACTGATATTATAGTGATATGTTTTGCATAATATTAGAGCCACCTCACCCTCATATTATCATCCTTACCCCACCTATCCTCACCGTACCCATCCTCATAGAAGCAATTAAGTTATCCATATACTAAGTAAAATAGCGATTATAATATATCATGAAAATATGATGATTTTTTTTAATTAA
Organism: Pinus taeda; assembly: GCA_000404065.3. Classification (NCBI taxonomy): domain Eukaryota; kingdom Viridiplantae; phylum Streptophyta; class Pinopsida; order Pinales; family Pinaceae; genus Pinus; species Pinus taeda. Next base: position 10,885 of record APFE030303591.1, read on the forward strand.
ATATGTTTTTGATGAATTAATTGAAATGAATAGCTTATATATAAATATTATATTATTAACCTAGAAGTATACATTCTACCCATTATTTTTTATTAATATTAAAAAGTGATTCCTGAAGTTCATCCTTTAACTAAAATCTTTTGATTGAAAAGAAATCCAGTAAAGTTGTGAAAGAAAAACCGTATATATAATGGATATTTTTATAAAGATGAAAATATTTTAAACTTTCAATATAAAGAGAATAAATAAATAAAACAAACATGTGATTAAATAAACCTGTTTAAACTGTTTGGTGGGTAATTTATTTTGCTTTATAATTTTTTTTAACAATCATAAATTAAACATTTATAATATAATTTGACTGAATCGATTGATCTCTATTTCATAAGAGTATGATCCAAACCAAGAAAGAATGTAAGGGACCGAGGATAACAGGGACCCACGCAAGATGCCAAAACATCATTGAGCAAAGATAACTTATAATGTGCACCCCATTCTGAGATCTTTATAACGAGAGAAGTGTAGGCCAGAAGAGAGGGGAGCTTAAAGAGGAAGCCGATGATTATAAATGGAGAGACAGATTCAATTAACGCGCAATTATTTGCTCCAAGACCTATCTCCTTGGCCAACAAGTATATTTTGTTTTAATTTAATAATTTATGTATTTAGTTTCGTAGGAAAGTAATAATTCTGAAAGTAAGGGAAAAAAATTAAATTATACATTTTCATGTAACTCTTTCTCACCAATTATCATAAAATAGTCAAAAATAAATAAATACGAATGTCAAATATTCTCTTTAAGATCATTAGAAAAACTACCTACAAACATAAAAGTCTAAAATTTTTTGACCGTGGGATAAAAAATGAGAGTTTCTTTCCAGCGAAATGATGGAAATTATTCGTTAAATTAATTCATAGGCATCTAAAAAAAACTGGCATACTATAGTTGACTACACATTTGGATGGTTATTCTGGTTGGACTCTCTCACTCCATAGCAATGACCAATCTCACGTGCATTTATATGAACCTCCACATTGAAGATTAATCTGACTCCCATGCCACGCATCGCTATAAACTTTGTAGTGAATGTGACATAAGGAATCTTTTACTAGACTCCGCTTTCCCATACCATAAAGGAGTTTGCGTTTCGGATTCTCTCATCATTGCACAATAATGTTAAACTTACTCAACATTTTCTTATTGTAATATGTTACGCAACTAAAGCTCTTGTTACTAGTTTGAACACGTTTTCCGCAAATGTTGGTTCAGATTATTCTGATTGTCGTTATAGGGCTTCATGGCTTTAGTCACGGTTCATATTTAATGAAGTTTCATCTAAACAAGATAAGTTGGACGGCTGCATCGCCGTATAGTAGTTATGGATTGGTTAAAAATGCTCATTAACCCCATCATAGCTTATTTCCAGGCTTATTAAATTTTTGTAACCCCATGTGATTAACCAAGGTCAGCCCAGACCTCTCCATCGGGCTAGTCCCCTTCCCCAAGACTACGCCCAACCCAAAGTGAGACATGGCTTTGACAGAAAAGGTAGAAGACTCTATCAAAGAGCTTGATCATTACATTCACAAACACATAGATTTATGCATAGATTCAGTCTTACAAACCTGTATTTTTCACCAACACTCCTGACCCCCACCAATTGACATTGATGACTCGATGACATGGAAAAAGTGGGTGGCGACGTTGGCCGCAGTTGTGATTAATGTTCTAATACCTCCCCTTAATCACAACAACCTAAACTTTAACTTGCCTGTTGGTCTAAGTCTCAACTAGGCTTACAACAAAACATTTCATTTTTGCATTCTTGTTAAAGGGTTCATGCTTGTTCATTCGTTGGCAAGTGTCATCTTCACCTTTCTAGCTTTCCTTATGAACTTCCTCTGCTCCTTGCTTACGTACTTAACATTAGCAACCTCTTCCGGATTGTTATGCAATGCAAGATCAAGGTAATGTAATTCATGTTCTCCCCACTTTCCATGAGGAGCCACCAAAATGCATTCATTTTCAAACATTAGCAGCCTCCAAACAACATCCATGTTAGTATCCTCCACTGTCTGAGCCATCTTAGAAGCGGATCCAATCACATTACTAGCCATTGGATTCATTGACAAGCAAATTTTTCTCTCATGTGGAATGGACTCCATCTTTGGATATTTATGGTCATCAATTAAATCATTCTGTTGATCTGATAATTCTTGTGACTCAAAAATACTACCGAAATAAAAAATATTACCTCGCCCGAAAATACTTCCAAATAAACTCTCTAAAAAGACGTCATTAAAAAGATCAGTATCCAACATTATTACACTTATTGTACTTCAATCAAACCGGAGACTTCTACACACGGTAGCAACCATAACCAACTCGTTCACGACAATATTTCTACAGATCGAGTCAGATATCAGGTAGCAATGTTCATTTCCTTTTTCAAGCTTCTCAATCCCACGAGCTCTTGTAGCTTCGTCAAATAGTAGCCACGGCAAATTTTGCTCCTTTGCGCTACAACATTTCAAACGAAATCTCCTACGCTTTCACGCCTCACTTCACATCACAACCCGCAAC
>APFE030303593.1:9963-26227 GCA_000404065.3 Pinus taeda
AGGTGGACACTTTGAAGAATACTGCAGATGCATTGACAAAATCTGTGAGCTCTGAGAAGTTCTCTTGGTGTAGAGAGATAATGGGCATTTCAGGGCTGGGAAAATGACTAAGCTCTCTTGTGTCCCCCTGTGGAAAGAAAACAACAAGTGGGAGAATGTTGGGTTGTGTTATATTCTTTCCATGTAATTAACAGGTGGTTTGAAGGGCACCCGTAACCCCACTTTATGGGGTCCGGGGCAACGCCTCAGAAAATTTTGGTTTTGGACCCTATGTTAGGTTGGGCGGACCCACTTACGGTTTTGTGCATGATTTTCACACATGTTTTTTGGACGCGATGGTTTTCGGTCCATGGTATTGGACGTGATGGTTTTTGGTTGGTATTGAATGCTTCGGCATGTATAAATATGTATTGTAAAATTGAAAGAAACATAATGAAAAATCAAGCTGGTAGTCTCGGTTTTGGGATCCAAGGGAAAATCTCTGTGTATATGTGTTTTATGTGTTATGATCTCACATTGTTTATTTTCTGTGTTTTAGAATTCGTATGCAGGTAATTTCTGTACGGGGTTAAAACCTACACTCTCTTGATTTAGTTTTTACATTCTTTTAACAAAATCTTAGCAACTTATTTTAAAGTTCGAGTTTACCCCAAAATATCTCATCGAGACCTCTCGTGTCTATAAACTTCACTAAATCAACAACCTCATCTCATACCATTCCATAATTTCTTAATTAACTATTTCTACTCGCTAAGTGACATATCAACTCTTTTTTTTTTAGTTCCATAATTAAGTGATTATTCATCTACCTATGTATCATTTTCATAATTTATTTTTTTATTCATTTTTCTTAAATAGATAATTCTTAATTTTTTATTAAAATAATCTTCCTTATACGTATTAAAAAAGAAAATATTTGAAATTATATATATATTCTACTGAACAAAAATTTGAATCATCATTCTACTTTATTTTCAAGTGAACATGAGAATAATATATATATATATATATAATAAATAATATATATATATATTATTCTCATGTTCACTTGAAAATAAAGTAGAATGATGATTCCAATGATTGAACTCTACGTTTTTAAGGCTCGACTACCATTTCCACCTAATAAGCATGGCCCGACTAAAAGGAGAAGATGGATACTCTAATGGATCTCATTCTTTCCTTTTACATTAAAAAAATCTTGAATTGCATGTTGAATGCAATAGTATGATTTAATATTCTTTCCACCTCTTAAGTTTGAGGAGGATTAATAGAACATGCTAGTTTGTTCATTCTTACTAGTGTAATTCATTAATTATTCATACTTTCAAGTTTGATTCCTGTATTGAATATGGAGCTTCATCTTGTTTATGATTTGGCCAAGTCCTTATTTCTAAAATAATGTGATAAGCTATTTTTTAAGGAATTTGGTAAAGTGGATTGAGCAGTTTAATTTACGTTGACTATTGTGTTAAAATGGTGAAGTGTGATGGGTGTAAATTGGCTTTTGATGCAGGTCAACATTATCAAAATAAAACTTATCTCTTATATTGTGCACTTATCTCTTATATTGTGCTAAAGGTTCTTGTACTATGTATCTATGATACATATAAAGGTGGCAAACATGTGATTAAATATGAAAGAGGAAGATAGGCTTTTTTAGAGTGAATTTAAGCTTTATATGTAACTTTGGGTCTCTTTTCTTTTTTCTTTTTTTTAAGATCGATGACTATGTGATGATAAATCTCATTATTATGGACTTGTAATTGGGTTATGTTATAAGTATAATGGGTTGATGATTGTGTGGAATATGTTGTAAAATTATAATTTCAAAAAATGGTAAGATGTATAGTTTATAGTGTAATTTTTGTTAATTTTAGTTGATAATGTTGACATGGTATTTAGTGTTTGATATTTGTAATATGTTTTTCTTTTTTGCAGTGAGACAACAATCATGGCTTATTGGTACATGATTCCATCTTCATTTAGAATTTGGATTTACAATCTAGTAGTTAACAAGATATTAGTTGTATGAAGTGCTACCTTATCCTAGATTGGGTATGCACTAAGAGCTATATGTTTTAACTAGTAATTAAAGATGGTTATAAATCTTGTACATGAAGTAATAGTAGTTTAAAAACTTAGTTTAATTGAGATAGGTAGTATATTTGGGTATCATATAATTTCTAGAAAGAAGAAAAGAAGACATTGTGATTATATAAGAGTGGTTCGTTTGATTATATTATTCCTTTAATGTTCTATAAATTGGTGGAGTCATAATTGTCCCATTAGATAGATCATCAAGGTAAAATTACATTTGTGTAAATAGATCATCCATGATGGGAAACCTCAGTGTGTCAAGACCCTTTTCATGTTTATTGAATGTTTTGGTCCTTGAATAAGAAGAAAAAGTAATGTTTTATGACTTTCGGGTTTAAAGAAAATTTCAAAATTTAAGAATGGTATTGGATAAGGATTTATGTAAGATTATTGATGTGAAAAATCTAGCTTTGAACTTCGATTGATGATTAAGCTTGATATAAAGAACTTAATTCAAGAAATATTGTTCCTCTGAGTTAGTAAATATCAAGGTAGCATATCGAAGACAAAGGATGGATATTATGTTGTGAATGATAGAGGACAGGAAGAATGCTAAGGTTAGATTTTTTTTTTCTTAATTTGATTGTAGTGACAACATGGGTTCATGGTGTTCGTTAATTAGGTTGACATGCAAAATCTTTGCTAATGGTTTGCTACATATTGCAATTTGTTATTATATGATAGAATGAACATTAAAGTTGCATATAACATTGACTTGTGATTTTTTGATCTTGAAAGCTTTGTGATGATTGCAAGAATGATATAATTAGTTTGGTTCAAAATTAATGAGTTCACATAAAGGAATAAGAGTGATCTTAATATACAATATTGTGCTTATGATTGCAATAGTTAATTATGATCGCACTTAATGAACTTGTTTAAATATGTTAACCTTCGTTGGTTTGCTTTCTTAGATAAAGTATAAAAGACAATAAGACACAAACTCCAGATGATTCCAATTTTAAATAGCATGAAGGTTTTCAAGTGTTGATATAACATGGTATTAATGGCCATCATGATATATAAAGCACACAATAAGAACTTGTTGTAAAAGTATGACATACGTGGAAAGTAATGATTTGATTTTCTTCTTTCCATGAACAACATTTTGTTTATGTTTAAATTTTGAAATATGGATATAGCTTAGACTAAAGGTTTAATTGTTGTTTAAAAAGATCATTATGAACGTAAAATTTTATTTATCTTTCTAACACCACTTTCTTTTGTCTACATGGCAACTTTGAGCCAAAGTTCTCCTAAGAGGGGGAGTATTTAATGCCCCTTTATACCTAGCTTGGTTTTGCATGTGACTAGGATGTCTATTCTTTGTTGGTTGGATGAGATGAATTGCATCATTTATGAGTTGGAACTTGATGAATGCTATGTCAATTGTGATAGTGTATATAAATGTGTACGAGTGTATACAAATGTAATATGGGTGATTCCTATTGATGATAACACTACATGGAATGATATGGCTATTTCTTTATATGATGATGTCATGTTGATGATATATTTATTATTGATGATATTGAGCAAGTGGAAATTGTGGCAATATTGTTCAACTATATAAATCTTTGATATTAACTTGGGCTAAAGGCCATGAGTCTAGGACAAGGAAATGCAATAGAACCTCCTAGGTAATGATGAAGAGTATTGGAAGCATGTGACAACCTATTCACATAATGGAATAAAAAATATTGAATGCTTTTCAAGCCTATTAACAAAGACCTTGTAAGAAGATGTTTTGATTACGTATGTATGTATGTTACATTATGTTCTCATTGACCTTGGTGATGCCAACAACTAGATATTAGTTATTTGGGAGAACTTTAGTCTGGGAATCTGATAGTAAGACCCATTGAGGGAAACTTTTGGAGTTAATATTATGATTTATATTATCTTATACATTTTTTGGAATCTACTTGATATGTTTGTGTAATGTGTGCATGTGAAGGGGAGATGTTGAAGTCTTCCCCACTCACTAACATATGAGTGTGAGACATAACGATGAGGTTTTTGCTTTGTTGTATGGATGAGTAGATGTTTTCTAGCATGTCTACTCTATCTAAGAAATAAGTGCATATTTGTTTTGAAGAATATGTGGGAAAATTAAGTCAAGTAGCTCGAAAAACGTATCTATCTAGGACTAGTAGTGCATTAATCTACTTAATTCAAGCACTTTAACTCTGTGAGGTGACATAACCCATGGTTATGATCGCAAAGGGGGCTGTAGTAAGGAAGGATAAGTCCTTACGCCCTAGTAACTTATCCTTCAATATGTTGAGGTATGTTGACAAAATGATAAATGAATATATTAATTTTTACCTAATTATTTATTTATTTATTTTTTCTACTATCTACCAAATTCAAAGAACATAATAATTTAGGTTAAAATAAAACCAAAGTCTCTTATCTATACTAACTAATATCACCATATATGTGGGAACTAAAAAAATTAGAAACTTATAAGACCATGAAACCAATACTTGTAGAGGATAGAGTGGGATAGGAAAGCAATATGCCCACTTGATCTAGGCAAGGTAAGACATGTTACTTGAAAACCTAAACTAATTGGACAACTAAGTGTGGAAATCTAATAGATTCAAAGGAATAACCTTAAACGGAAAATTTCAACTCTTTACTAATGGGAAACCTAAGCATAGAGATCTAAAGTTTAGGAGAAATGGATTCACCACTTGGTTTTCAAAGGAAATTGAAGAAAAAAGGAAAGAAGAAGAAGAGAGGTATATTATATTTATATTAGGATAGATTTGCATTGAGCTATAGGTGAATTTAGGGTTTTTTTTTTTTAAATTTAAGGATAAAAAGATAAGTGAATCAAGGTAATTACATATTGTTTTAATAATGAAATAATGCAATAAGAAGGAAGTAAAACATATTTATTTCCTCTTTTTTTCATGCCTATATTAACTTGCATAATCTACTGTGATTTAAACTAAAAGCATAAAGTAGAGAAGGAAAAGTAAACCTCTATTTTTATTTTTTACAAATCCAAAAGAAACAAAAGGGAAGAAAAGGAACATGTTTATTCCCTCTTTATTTTTGTTTAAATTATGATTAGTTATAAAGAAGAATCTGCAATGTGAAAACTAAAGTGACAAAACATGCTACCATAAAAATGCAATTTGATAGTTAAAATGAGGAACCATGCTACCATAAGGAGAGATGGAGTGGAATCACTACCCACTTTTGGGGTAAATTTCAAAAACCCTCAGAGAAGAAGAGAGGAGATAGGGCGGATATCACTATATTTATTAGGGTTATGGAATTGATTAGGTTATCTAGTGCTATAGATCGATAAGATCTTGGGGTAAATATAAAAGAACAAAAAATAACAAATGTAAATGAATTTAGGTTAATTCATTAGTTTCCTTTGGTGCTCCAATTAACTTAATTATTGAAAATGAAAGAGGGGAAGACAAAGCAACATACCTAGAAACTGTTTTTGTAGACTCTAAAGTTACTTATACTAAAATTGAGTGATGTGTTAGAGCTCCAAGAGATTGTTTCTCCTCCCTAACAGTGTTACACATGCTACATCTTGAAAAAAAATGTTGATCTTTATCTCCAATATAATGCAATATAACACACTAGGCATACCATATAAAATGATAAAAAGATGAAGTATTAGATGATGACAATTTTCCATCAAAAAGGTGATACATCTCTTATATTTGACATGATGGAATCTCTCTTGAGGTAGAAGAGCCAAATTTTCCAAGATGCAAGGGGTGACAAAGACAATGGAGACATCATAGAGAAAGACAACAATCCAAGAAAGAAAGCAGACCAAAAATAAAGGATACTTCAAAAGTGTTGTAAATGGAAAGCCAAATGTCCTAGGAGCATGGAAAGGGAGTGGTGTGAGCCCAAAGTTGTCCTTGTAAAATACCAAAAGAAAGATAGAATAATACAAGGGTTCAAAAGAGACATTACAAAGAGGAAGAAAATTATATAAATAAGTTATGAAATGACCTCAAGGTGTAAGTGAACATTAGCTTAGCCTTCGAGGAAAGTATGTCATCCATTTGAAGTGTACCATTGGTTTGAACCCATAATGAAAACAATTATTTGGAATACATGTTGTTTCAAATGTATTACTTATAATGACAATGACTTATGAAAGCCATAGTTCACTTGATGCTAATAAATTAAAAAAGGGGTAAGGGAGCTTTGACCCGATGGATTCCCTATTAAGCACGCCCAAATAGTTTTGGGTTGTTGAGGGAAAGAAGTGAAGCACTTAAATTAATTGCAAGCCATATAAAGGGCATGAAGCCCAAGATAGATCTCAACTAGTAGGGTAGTGTCTCAAATGGGCACTCAAAAAGGTTTAATAGAGTCAAACTAACTACTAAAGCCCATAAATAAGAGAGGAGGTGATTTGGGGCTCCACCTAAAAAATAACATTCCAAGGAGGCTATATGTATAGACCTAGGTAGGGTGACTCTACAGAGAGTAATCTAATGCAAAAGAGTTTTCATATGAATAACTAGAGGTACCAATTTATTTAGTGGCCATGTTGCACATTATGAAATCACAAAAATAGGTCATGTCACAATACCACCATGTAGGTAGGTGTATTTGAGTACTAACGTGAAGAATTTATACACTAAATATTGCTCCCTTCTAAACATCACTATTCATGAGATGAGAAGGTAGTGAATTGGAGGAAAAAGAAGAGATAAATAAATCAATAGAAGAAAAGAAAAGACACAAGAGAAAACAAAGGAAAAACAATGATGCATGGAGGGAAAGTGCTTACTAGTACATGCAAAATGAGTTAATCCTACCATTGTGAGGGAATTATTTCACGAATTAAGATATCATGCCCATTTTTGTATGAATATATGCTTGGCTTGATATTTGACACAAAGAAAAACTACAAGGGTTGTACGTAGACGATATGATATCAAACAAATATCAGACAAAAGAAGAAAGACCAAGTAGAAAGGATGCATGTCGAATAGAGGATGTTGAGAGGGGAACAAACAAGTTAAAACTAAAACAAAATTAAAGTTGAATCTAAACTATGAAATTTAAGTACTAAAATAAGACAAATAACAACAAGCTTAATTACCATGAACTAGAATAGTAGAGACTACATTAAAAATAGATGTTGAAATGAAATGAAAGAGGAAGAGTATAAGAAAAAACCTTTCACTTACTTGAGCATATGATTTGTGATGTGGGAGCCTACTCAGACATACCAAGATATGTGAACATGGTAATCTCAATGTTGAAGCAAGTTATTTATGTTTAAGGATTTCCTTGAGTGGGGACGAAGGTGACACTAACTCCCTAGGAAGGACAAGAAGCGAGTGAAGTTAAGAAGAGAAAAGAAAGGAGGCAATGAGATTAATGAATCACTAAAAAAGGTAAGGGTTCACAATGAAAACATGGATCTAATATGGGCATAAGAGGTGGTGACACTAGTGAAGCACCAATGAAAGAAAGAAGCATTAATTCTAGCATAGAGCTAATGATGGAAATAGAGGAGGAGAATAAGGAAAATAAAGAAAAATGGAGGAAAAGGAAAGACAATATGTGATGGTGCTAGTGCAAGGCTAGAAAATATAGGAGGTGAAAGTTAAGAAGAAGGAAACGCTAGTGATATTGTTGAGGAAGTGATCATGTTGTTGTGTTGTGTAGATGTGACAACAAAGACCAACATCTTAGTGAAGAGAAATGGAAGGTGAGGCACAATAGTCAATGTCATTTTGATTTGTGCCCTACCTAAGGCAATTACCTATAGGGACCTAACTACTGATAAGGTGATCAAAGGAGGAGACAAAATGGGAAAAGAGAAAGGAGAAAGGTGAGAGGAAATATGAAAAGTGAAGAACAAAAGAGGGCGTTTTTTAATTTCTTAAGGTATAAAGTAACTAATACTAAAAATAAAGTCTTATGTTGTCTCTACAAATGATAAGCCCTATATAAGCCCCATTTTAACCTTAATACCCTTATTAAACCTTATATATTGAGTGATTACATTTCTATTGTTAAATTGTTATATAAACTATAACCCCTCATGGTCCCATTTTATTATAATTGTACCCCTTGTCTCCTATATATATACTAAGGATACCTAGTTATAATCATAAAATAACATCTTTACATTGTATTCATTGTAAAATGAGGTTTCCCCCTTGAAAAGGATTTTAATTATTGGCTTCTTATCATTTTTAAGGCACAAGGTTCATTTAGTATCAGAGCTCATGATCCTAGTGTTTTGTTGCTTCAAATAGGTAATTGTGGAATTTTCGCTATAATTTTTTTTCTAGAAGGATTCAAAAGATTAATCTTAGATAATAGTGAGGAGAAATCTCAAGCAATATCTGGTTCAAATTTCAAAGCTTGGTTTGCTATATTTTCGGAGGTCAAACACCTCTTATATATAGGCTTCGAATGGTGGTCGAATAACCCTTATGAGGTTATCTTGTCATTGTTTGTATGCTGACTTGTCCTTTTCTTAGGCTGACTTGTCTTGGAAGGTGCTTGTGACATTTCTTGACTTACATAAATAGTTTTTTCATTATACAAGATGCTCAATGGGGTCTTTCATATATGACAATGACTCAGTTAACTTATTGATGACAAATCCTAGAAGCACTTAATGAGTACTTCACCTATAAATGAATTTGACCTTGAGCATGAAAGCCATGCTACAATAATAATAATAATAATAATTTTTCCTTCTTTTTACAATATACAAGAATCAAGAGTCCATTTCATATTTAAGAAGACCAAACCTAGTTACCTATTTCAAGAGGGTAGACCCAAAGATGGTGGGTAGGCCTGCCCATGGTTTTATGCATGGTTTTTTAACATGGTTTTTTGGACATGATGGTTTTTCCCATGGTATTTTGTAGATCTGGTCAAGGGAACTATGATTGTGTTCTAATCCAAGATTAATGGATTGAGGTTTATGAATGCTTCGACATGTATATAATATATTGTGACATTGAAAGGGATATAATGAAAAATCAATCTGGTTTTCTCAGTTTTGGGTTCCAGAAGAAAATCTCTGTGTATATTTTTTATGTTCTCGTCATTGTATATTTTTCTGTTTTTAAGAATTTGTTTGGAGGTAATTTCTATATAGGATTAAAACTTACAAAAGGAAAGTTTAAAGTAAAAATATGGACACTAGAAAATCAATGACTAATAACTATAGTGAAGATCATGCTCCCTCTCCTAAACTAAGAAGGTTGAGTCCTCGACAAATGGATGAAAGAAGAGCAAAGGGACTATGTTTCAATTGGGACAACAAGTACATGAAGGGGCATAAATGTAGTGAGAAGAAATTATTCTACATAGACTCTGAAGAGGAAGAAGATCAAGAATTGGAATAGTTACAAGATTTACAGATGGAAGAGACTACTCCAACAATATCATGTCATGCATTGAATAGCATCAATACTCCACAAACCTCAAGATAAAAGGATATATCAAAAAGAAAAAGGTAAAAATGTTAATTGATTCAAGTAGTACCCATAACTTCATCAATTAAAAATTAGTGAAACTTCTCAATTCTTTCATATATCCAACACCATATTTCCAAGTAATGATTACAAATGGAGGCACCATAAATCGTTCATGGAAGTTCCATAGTATTAAGCTCAAAGTTGGGGAGTATTTGTGGGACACTCCCATGATTTCAATACAAATGGGTAGCGTTGATGTTGTATTAGGGGTCCAATGGTTACAATTATTTGAAATAATGACCATTAATTTTCAAGATCTATTCATAAGAAGGAAAATTATATTAGAGGTATGCATGGGAAACCCTCTAAAGTGATAAGCTCTAATGGAATGACAAAATTATTCAAAAAGGGGCACTAGGGTGTAATGACACAATTATGTTCACTATATGTTCAAATGTCAAAATCATCTAGGCCATGGGATCTCCATAAAGCTATCAACAATCATCCCAAGGTATTTGGATTAATTCCTAAGGGTCTTCCACCTAATCAAGATCATGGTCACGCTATTCATTTGCAGTCGAGAAGTGTACCAAAGATAAATTAGAATGGAAAATCATACTATAAATAGAAACAATCCTTGAAACAAGGATTAAGTAGCCAAGTAAGCCAACAATTGTGGAGTACACCATTAAACAAAAGAACCTACCAGTGGAAGAGATGACATAGGAAGATGATTTTTTCTTGCAGAATCACTAGCAATTAGTCAAGTGTTGAGGGAAACACTTGTTTGAAGCAAAGGGGCATGTTAAGCCCTAAATAAGCCCCATGTTAACCATAAAACCCCTTATTAATCCCCAGATATTGAGTGATTACATTTATATTCTTGTATTGTTATGTAGGATAGAAATTCTCGTGGTCCCATTTTATTATAATTGTACCTGTTGTCTCCTATATATATACTAAGAGGACTAGTCTTAAAATTATCAAATCTTGTCTTGTACATTGTATTCATTGTAAAATAAGGTTTCCCCCTTGAAGAGGATTTTAATTATTGGTTTCTTATCATTTTAAGGTTCAAGGTTCATAACAATAAAGGTCGCCATTTTAAGATGAGACTTCATTCAACTTTGTGAACTATCTTATAATATGGAGACCTTTTGAGGGTGACATAATAACTAATTATTTTGAGCTACCAATGAAGGTTTGAAACATAGTTGAGGCTCTCCCATAGTGTATGTGGGACAATAGGGACAAAAAGAACAAGAGGAAAGGAGCAATGAAGGGCATAAAAATCTAGAATAGAGAAGGGATACTACCCCAAGGGAAGTAAGGAAGAGAGAGAGAGAGGATTAGAAGGATGAGCAACCCAAATGGGTGCACAAAAATACATTGAACATGTTCAAGGAGAAAATATGAGATAGGATAATAAAGTGTCTATTCTATTTAAGTGGATTTTGGAGGCTCACTGAGCATAGGGGGAGGCCTTATAGAAACTCAAAGAATTTAAAGAAGAGACTAAGGGACAAACCTCAGGAATGTGAAAGAAAGGAGTAGGGTTATGTTGGATGGAATAAGTCTTGTATTCATGAAAAATGAGAAGTCAGATATGAAATTTTAGGGGATAATCGACATTGCATCCAATGAAGGGTGCCCTTGGCAGATGTTATACTTCAAGTCTCCTAAAAGTGATAAAACTTGAGTCTCTACTATATTGAGTGTCATACTAACTCTTTGATAAAATATCTCAAAGAAAAAAACTCAAAATTTGCATGATTGAGTGGTATATTTCAATTGGTATGTTACAAGTGGAACCACAACAATGTTTCTTATTTGATTTCATACAAAATGTTTGACAAAATATTTACAAGGAAATACTTCTTAGTTGTTTGTATATAAAGTATTTGAAGAAAGGTTACATGTAAATTGTTTTACAAATGTGTGAGAGATGAAAATCAAGTTTTTGCAAGTGTGTTTAGGATAAATTTAGTAGGGGTATGTGACAAAGTGCTATTAAAGCTTATTGTTAAGCTAGTAAAAGGAAAAAAAAAATAGAATATTTTGGGTACCCCATAACCTTTGTAAGTCATTGAGGGAATTGGGTATGCGATAAAGTGGTATTATAGCATGGTTTAACATTAGACCTGTATGGGCTCAAGAATAGATGAAATGGGAGCTTTGATACTATGTTACAAAGTGGTATCAGAGCTAAGGTTCAAGACTAAACCTGGATGGGCTCAATATAGGAAAGAATTTAAATTTTAAATTAATATATATGCATGCATGTGTACTTGCATGAAATTATATTTTTGTATATATGAATACACTAATGTTACTTGAAGACTTACTTGAGTTTAATGCAACAAGATAGACATGTAGGATGTTGACTATATTCCTTAAACCAGCCCAACAAAATTGCAAAAGTAAGTTGTGGCCGAGTGATGTAGCCATAACTATGAGGAGGAATCTCTTAACTTATCTCTTACTAGTTTTAATGTTTTACTTTTAAGGTTTTAAGAAGTTGTCATATGTTGATGAATAATAGCATAGGCACAATATAAATGCAAAATATGAAATAGTTCAAATATGCATGTCCATTGAATAGATATTAAATAATTATATGCTAGATGCATGAAGATATGTTAGGTGCATACAACAATGGATGTGCATGAATAAAGAATCAGAGTAGTCTGTTGTCATAACACAATTCGTATGACTAATAGTGGTTAATAGTGAACATGTAACCAAGAACAACTTAACATCATGTTTGGGAATCCAATGAAGGTGTTGCATGTAGTCTTGTGGAATCAAGGTTATGGAAGATAACATGCTCTTTAGAATGGTACAAGTGGCCTTTATGCATGTTGATATGAATGTTGTGACAAGGTTGTGAAAGCACTTCTCATTGGGTTTCCTTGTGGAAGGATGGATCCCTAGAGGGAGGAGTGCAGGGACAATTGTTTTTGTGTGAAGCCATTAGAATATTTTTTCTAACCCTATGTGGTTAGAGGGAGGCTCAATGGAAGATTAAATCATTGTGGTGCTCGATATGTAGTTGATAAACCACATAGGTAGGGAATTTTAGATCACTATGGTGCTTTTTGAGTCGATGATAAACCACCTAGACAGTGGAAATCAGACCCTTGTGGTGCTTCCTATGAAAATACAGATGATAAACCACCTAATAGTGGATTCTAATTCCTAAGATTGAGCAATACCCGATATGAACCTTGGTGAATCCATGTGAATGAATAGAGGAAAGAGTGAGTCATTGTGGTGCTTACTGCTAAGAAACAACTAATAAACCACTCTAGTGCTTGTTGTAGGTACAATAGATAAACCGCCTTGGTTCTTGTTGTTAGAGGGTAGTTGATAAGCCACCTGGATAGTGGGATCCATATTCTTAGTGTTTAATCAAGCCTTTGGTGTGAATTATTAATGATCTTTGAAGCTTGCTTTGATAAAAGATCAGTCAAGGAGGTCTTGACTGGGTCAATATGAACTAGATGGACAGTGAAGTCTCAATGATGAAAATGGATTAAGAAGGGAGTTTCCCTTAATTGAAAATTGTGCTTGGTTGATATATTTTATTTATGAAAATAATATGAATGCATGAATGAAAGAAAATAGAAATTGGTATTTGTTATGTTTGGGGTAATACAATAAGGTTACCTAATGAGTTCCATGTCAAATGGAATGTTCAATTGGAAAGTGTGCAAGAGTGATCTCTTTTTGTTAACTACCACATGAAATATATTAGTGCGCTTATGCTTATGCTTATGAGACTTGTCATGTGAATCACTGAAAACAAGAGAGGTTGGAAAGTAATTTTAAAAATAAATGTGTATGAATAACATAGAATATGTGCAAGTATGTCACATGCATGACAAGATGTATATGCACATGTTTGGGTGCATTATTGAAGGCATTGTTTGAATGTGTAAACTTGATACATAGTGCAAATTCCCTTCATGAATATTCATTGAAACTTGTATGTAATAATGATTTGAAAACTTGAGAGAACATAAAACTTGCAACAAAGTCATTTTAATTAACCATAAGGGCTTGTAAAATTAAGTTACAATTTGTCACATAAACATGTAAATATCAACATAAACTTGTAGCTTAAAATGCATATAAAATAACTTGATCAAACCATGAATAAGCAAACATGAAGCATCAAGATTGATAACGGAGTTCACCCCCTCCGTTGGGCTACATCTTTGGATTTGCCTATACATGTCGAATCACTTTTATTGTCTTTCTTCAAAAATGAATTTGTACAATGCTCTATTAAAAATGGTGGCCAAAACTAGAGTTGTCTTCTACTCTTAAAGAGTCTTCAAGACTAGTACATAAAAATATTCCTCAAAAAGACTTCATGATCTCTCCAAGTGTTGAAATATGGCAACAAGAATATTCCAATTTAATTTGTCCTTGAATTAAATTATGAATTAAAATCGAATTTAGTATTAACAGCTACTTGGAAATAATTAATTCATTTATTTTAAATTAATTAGTTGAAGAAATTCAAGTTAGAAGTATTTTTGAAGTTATGCAAGAGTTATCCCTTAAATTAAAGAGATAAGATTGAGTTATATTTGAGTTGTAATTAGTTAACTCAGTTTACTGAGTTAAGTCTAGTTAAATTAGTTCCAAACTATTTGGGGAACTAATAGTGAGTTAACAGTCAGTTGATGCATTAATGCACTCAACTAGTGCTACTCTAGTTAACTGAAGATTCCCTCATCATAAACTCATGCATGTCTATTATGAGAAAGACCCAATTGAGATAAACGTTCAAGGACAATGTACTATCAGTTACATGTGTTTTCTCATGGAGAAAACTCATGCATGCAGTCAAGGATTCATCCTTGAGGATTGTGTAGTTTTGAAGGATTGGTTTTCCACTTGGTAATAGGCAAATCATCCACAAGGAATAGTGCAAGGAAATATGAGCTTGGAGGGCAGAGAGGAAGGCTGTAGAGAAGCTAAGATTGCTTGTGAGCATCTATGAGGATTGTATAGAGAGTTGGCTCGTTGTAAGAGCTAAGGCTTTGTATAATTCCTATGTATTTCCACCATGTATGATAAATTATGCAATAGTGTGGGGTTTTTAGTTAAGGCTTTCTCCAAAATATTTTCATGTGTATTGTGCCATTGATTCTTCTTCTTCTAGTTATATTGTTCAGCTCGATCTTTAAGCTTCCGCAAATTGACAGTAGAAGTAGGTTATAGTATTCTGCTTTGATTTATATTGCATTATCAGATTAACCTACCATCAGATTTTCTACATGGTATCGAAGTTGTGAACGATATATTGAGAAGAGAATTCGAAGTTTGAAGTTCGGGGTTGCAGGTGAAAATAAAATTTATATCATACTTTAAGGTTGGCCAATGGCGTTTTATGGCTTGAGACTCGAGTATGTCTTGGAAGGTAGCTCGAATTACATAGCATGGAAAGATAGAATGGAGGATGTATTAGAAGACAATGGCTTGAAGGAATTCATTGATCAAGAAATCCCAAAGCCATCTTCGACTAATGCACAAGAGTTGGCTGAATGGAAGAGGTGTGTGGCGAAGGCGAGACAGATCATCCTTGAGGGAGTTTGAGACCATATTGTCTTGAGTCTCCATGGGAAGGATACTCCATTTTCAATGTGGAAGACATTGAAGTACCTCTACTAGAACAATAGCGACTAGAGGAAATTGGTGCTCAAGGATAAGCTTCGAAGAATCAAAATGGAGAAGGGTGATACTATTTCCACATATCTGAAAAAGCTCACCACCTGCAGATATGAGCTTGGCAGTGTGGGAATAACTATTATCAATGATGATATGGTGAGCCTCGCTCTCCTTGGCCTTACAAAGAGTTGGAATAGCTACTAGGACTCTGTGAATGGAAGGGAGAAACTGCTAGATTGGGAACGACTATGGTTGGATCTTATGCAGGAGGAGATCAGGAGGAGCGCATGAGATGGTTTTTCATCCAAGAATGGTGATGAAGAAAATTTGGCTTTAGCAAGTAAGACAAGGAAAGGGAAGGGGAAGGCTTCCCATTTCAAATCGAATTCTTCTCATGGAGGGAAGAAGGGTGACATATCTAAAGTAAGATGCTTTAATTGTCACAAGATGGGACATTGTGTGACTAATTGCCTATCGAAGAAGTACAATAAGGGATCCTCGGAAGGATTGGAAGGTGAGGCATTAGCCTCTCAGTTCGAAATGGACTCTACCCTCATCACATGCATGGTGTCATCGATGATGGGTTGTGTTTGGTATCTTGACAATGGAGCCTCATTCCACATGACCAGTGATAAAAATTTATTCAATGCTTTGGAGGAGAAAGACCTCAAGATGCACATAGAGATGGGTGACGATGGAAGGTATAGTGTTTCAGGAGTGGGCACAGTTGCTTTTCAGAGAGAGCATGGAGCTCCACTCACCTTGACAGATGTGATGTATGTGCCTGCACTAAAGAAGAACTTGGTATCGATCGCTGATCCGGATTTAAACAGGAACACAATAAAATACAGAGATAACCATATACACAAAGATGCAGCGGAAATAATACTTCATTTCATTAATGGAAAATACTGGAATATGCTTACAACCGGAAATAGAAATAAACCAGCTAGGGCGATGGTAGCTTATCTCTGAGAAGAGATGTGTGGCTTCATGCCTCTGAACTGTGTTACAATGAGGCTCGAAGGCCTATT
>APFE030303593.1:28269-48061 GCA_000404065.3 Pinus taeda
ATTCCCCAAACAACGTCGTTTAGGGCCTCAAAACGGCTCCGGAAGTTCAGGACCCGAAAAACTGCTAAAAATAGTAAACTGTGCTATAATTAAGGAAACTGAAAATGTTGAGGTGGGGGTCCAGGTGGACTTGGCAGGTGGCCACCAATATCCACCTGGATCAATCACGATGTTGGAGGACAAAAGGCTATGCTGTTGTCTTCAGTAAAGGAAAGGCGTTCCTAAGACACATAGCCACAGGTCTACCAAAAGGATAGGGATTCAGGTGAAGAATATCTATAAACTAGAGGTATATGATTGTGCAACATGAGTACAAAAGCAAAATTGGTGCAAAACCAAGACATTGGCGAGTTGTGGCATAGGCGGTTGGGCCATTTGCATCAAGGGGCTTTGAAGATAATGCAACAAATATCTACAGGACTTCCCAAAGGTAAACTTGAGCAAGTTGACACATGCAAAGGTTGTACCTTGGGAAAGTACACCAAGTATTCCTTTCAAAAATCGAGACAGTCGAGCAAAGGCCATCTTAGAGCGAGTTCATACTAATTTGTGTTGACCATTCTCGACGGCATCCATAGCAAAGCAAAGGTATTATGCGACTTTCATTGATGACTATTCTCGTAAATGCTGGATTTATTTCATGTAGAAGAAGGACCAAACCTTCACAAAGTTTTGTGAGTTCAAAGATTTGGTCAAGAAAGAGTTAGGGAAGAAGATCAAGGCCTTGAGAAGCAACGACGGCGGAGAATATGCCTCTCAGGAGTTGAAGGACTTCTGTGTAGTGGAAGGAATTAAACAAGAATTTATGGCACCTCATAACCCACAACAGAATGGCATGGAAGAGAGGAAGAACAAAACTATTGTAGGGGAAGCATGGGAAATGTTGCATGACCAAGGCCTACCACTTCACTTGTGGGCTGAGGCATGCAACACAGTGGTCTATTTGCAGAATAGAAGCCCACATCGCATACTTGGGATGAAGACACCAGAGGAAGCTTTCTCCCGTAAGAGACCAGATGTGCGTCACTTCAGGATCTTTGGCTCATCGGTGTATTTCCATGTGACAAAAGATGCACGAAAGAAGCTTGAGCCGACAACAGAGTTGGGGATATTTGTGGGGTACACTAATACACCTCCCAACTATCGGGTGTACTTTCCTACTAGTCGGAGGACAGTGGTTCGCAGAGATCTCAAATTTGATGAGTAGAAGGCCATGTGAGTTTCCCTTGAGAGGGAGCTCCAACTACAGGCTATTGAGGAACTGTTGGGTCCTAAGGAGGAGGAGCCTCAGAATGATGTGGAGAAGCCACATGCAGAGGTTCTAGGAGTGGAGACATCCACTCAAGCAGATTCTTCCAAAGATGGACGAAAACACACAAAAGAAGCTGACAGATTGTTGGAGGATGTGAGAGAGAATGTGGGAGCACCATCTTCTCAGCACAAACAAAGGAGGTCATCTGAGAGGTACAGTAGATACATGGCCCTTGATGGGGAATGTGTTGAGACTGAGCCATCTTCCTTTGAGGAAGCAGTGCAGCAGGCGATTTGGGTTGATGCTATGGTGGAGAAGTATGACTCCATAATTCGTAACAGTGTTTGGGATGTGGTTCTGAGACTAGAGAACAAGTCAGTTGTGATTTCCCATTGGCTTTATAAGGTAAAGCAAGCTACTGATGGTAGTGTGGAGAAGCATAAGGCAATATTTGTTGCCCATGGCTTTTCACAGGTCGAGGGGATTGACTATGATGAGAATTTTGCTCTTGACGCAAGGTACTCATCCATCAGATCTATGTTGGCACTATCAACATATATGGGTTGGAAGATCCATCAGGTGGATGTGAAGACTGCATTCCTCAATGGCCAGATTGTGGAAGAGGTGTACATAGAGTAGCCGGAAGGTTTTGAGACCTTCGATTGTGAGTTGCATGTGTGCTGACTCAAGTGAGCGTTGTACGGGCTGAAGCAAGAACCTCGTGCTTGGTACACCAGGATAGACAACTACTTCACCAGGTTGGGCTTCACAAAGAGTGAAGTAGATGCGAACCCATACCACATTGTGGTGAAAGGTAAGTTGTTGATAATTGTACTTTATGTTGATGATCTCATATTGACTGGTGATGATCAGTTGATCGTGTCTTGCAAGGAGGACCTTGGAAGAGAATTTGAGATGAAAGACATGGGTCTCATGCATTACTTCCTTGGCATGGAAGTGTGGCAGAAGGATGGTGAGTTGTTTGTATCTCAGGGCAAGTATTCCAACGAGATACTCAGGAGATTCCACATGGAGAAATGCAAGCCCATGCAGACTCCTCTTGCAGGTAATTGGAGGAATGAGGTTGCTACATTAAGAGAAGTGGTAGAGGCTATTGTGTACAGGCAACTTGTGGGTTCACTAATGTACTTAGTGAACACACGACCAAATTTGTGCTATGCGGTGAACCAGCTGATTCAAGCGATTGTTTAGCCTACCAAGATGTTTTGTAAGGCAGCGAAGCATGTATTGAGATACCTCAGAGGCACATCTCAGTATGGATTATGGTACAAATGAATAGAGGAAGTGAAGCTACAGGGCTTCACTGATGCAGATTGGGCAAGGAGTCCATCATATCGGAAGAGAACATCAGGAGGGATTTTCAACCTTGGGTCAGCGACAGTTTCTTAGTACAATAGGAAATAAAGGTCGGTTGCACTCAGCTCGACAGAGGCAGAATACATGGCTGCAAGTGAGGTAGCATGTGAGGTCATCTAGATGCAAAAAATCCTAGTTGGTTTGTTTGATTAGAGGATGGATCCAACTGTGATCTATTGTGATAATCAGAGTTGTATCAAACTCTCTAAGAATCCAGTATTTCATGATAGTTCCAAGCACATCGACATTCGGTATCATCATCTCAGAGACTGTGTAGCGAGGAGGATCATGTTGTTATAGTATATTTCGACAGAGGAGCAAGACGCTGACATTTTGACAAAGGCATTGTCAAAGTGTAAATTTGAGTTCCATAGAGACAGGGTCAGGGTGGCAGATAATCCATTTCTCGTTGAGAGGGAGTGTTGAAATATGGCAACAAGAATATTCCAATTTAATTTGTTCTTGAATTAAATTGTGAATTAAAATCGAATTTAGTCTTAACAGCTACTTGGAAATAATTAATTAATTTATTTTAAATTAATTAGTTGGAGAAATTCAAGTTAGAAGTCTTTCTGAAGTCATGCAAGATTTATCCCTTAAATTAAGGAGATAAGATTGACTTATATTTGATTTGTAATTAGTTAACTCAATTTATTGAGTTAAGTCCAGTTAAATTAGTTCCAAACTGTTTGAGAAACTAATAGTGAGTTAACAGTCAGTTGATGCATTAATGTACTCAACGAGTGCTACTCCAGTTAATTGGAGATTCGCTCATCAGAAACTCCTGCATGTCTATTATGAGAAAGACCCAGTTGAGATAAATGTTCAAGGACAATGTACTATCAGTTGCATGTGTTTTCTCATGGAGAAAACTCATGCATGCAGCCAAGGATTCATCCTTAAGGATTGCGCAGTTTTTAAAGATTGGTTTTCTAATTGGTAATAGGCAAATCATTCACAAGGAACAATGCAAGGAAATAGGAGCTTAGAGGGTAGAGATAAAGGTTGGAGAGAAGCCAAGATTGCTTGTGAGCATATGTGAGGATTGTATTGAGAGTTGGCTAGCTGTAAGAGCTAAGGCTTTATATAATTCCTATGTATTCCCACCATGTATGATAATACAATAGTGTGGGGTTTTTAGCTGAGGCTTTCTCCAAAGTATTTTCATGTGTATTGTGCCATTAATTCTTCTTCTTCTTTTGGTTATATTGTTCAACTCGATCTTTAAGCTTCCGCAAATTGATAGTAGAAGTAGGTTATGGTATTCTGCTTTGATTTATATTGCATTATCGTGTTAACCTACCATCATATTTTCTACACCAAGCTCTCAAAAGATTTCTCAAAATGAAGCTCCCAAAACTTCTCCAAAACAAATCTCTCTCCAGCCAAAACAAAGACCAAAGAGAAATTACAATTTTTTTTAGATCCATAAACAAAGGAGAGTATATCTCATTAGCTCCACATTCCAAAGAGAGAATAACTATCTTAATCCATAAACATAAGAACTTATGAGATTCTTAAAGAGAAAATATATAAACTCCAACAAACGTGTACCTTATCTACATTTTTAGGGAAAACAATCCCACGAAAATCTCAACTCCCCCTTGAAATTAGGAAAACGATTTGGGAGGTGGATTCTCACATTTAATCAATTTCTTTTTTACAATTGAAATGAATAATACATAAGCACATTGAACATTTTATGCTCATGAAATTTTAAATAATTCCACCTTTACCAATTTTCCCTTGATCTTGTCTTTGACTTGGTACTCTTTGGAAATTGGTGTCAAGCTCAAGCTCCTCGTGATCATACCTCCCCACATAGGAAAGCTTTTAATCCATGAAAATCTCAAAAAATTCAAAATTGAGTCATCAGAATATTGATTTGTTTTGCTTGAACTACTCGAACCGTTGAAACTATGACCTACAATTATGCCCTTCATTTGCAATTTCCTCATATTGCAACTCAGCTTCTTCAACCAGATTCATGGCTTGTAAAAATATTTGACAAAGACTCTCCAAAAATTAGGCAGTTTGAATGATTCAAGTAATTGGTGCCGCATGTGATGGGATTTGAATCAATTTGGAGCTTTCCTTTAATTTTTGCATGCATTAATTCTTATTTTGCTAGAGAAATTGAAGAGTGTACCGATATTTTTGTCACCTAAACTTCGAAGAAAATTTTATCATGGATTCATAATCAACGGTTATTGCCATTGTTTCACTTAAGCAAGAGCATGTAGATTCTCAAGATAACTTGGTCCATTTGTATTATATACAACTGCAAATATAGCCATATAATATTTTCCCTTGGTCGAATGATATGATATTATAAAGCCATGCTCAATGTAAAGCCACCAACAGGAGTAATCACCTGTAAAGCTTCTTTGGTTGTCCTGGAATATCCGAACTCCGAGCTTCCCATCAAAACAATTTTAATTTTTCCGATGCTATGCCCATCAGATTGACAATATCGATTTCGATGGTCATGATGTACACACAAAATTTGATGTTGGCTTTCTACTCATCCAAGGATCTTTCACATTTACTCTCCGGCCTTACCAACCATGCCATAAAACCTAGAGTAATAAAATCAATTCCCAACTTTAGAAATGGTATGTGCAAAAATATGTTGCACAGGTCTTAAAGTAATTTCACACAGGTATCTAGCTCCATGCATCTCCAGCACATACTTCTACGTCTCTCCAGCGTCTAATATATGAGGATTCAACATGCTACAATGATGCAACATTGATGGCAGTGTCTGTTATCTCAAATCTTCCATTTCACCTCAACAAAAACACCATCAATGCATATATAGAAACATTCTCATGTTCAGAAGGGCTACATACTGCTTTGGAAACAAAAGACCACTTGCCAGAAAGGAGGAAGGTTCCATCATTGTGAAAATTGTGTGGCGTGGGTTTCGTCTTGACAAAAACGTGGACTGGATACCTTAGGACGTGGCATGGCCATGAAATGTTGATTGTCGTAGACCAACTCTTGTGCAACATTATACATATAACTATCCATCCATTGATATGTCGTGGAACCGCCAACGAGGTCACCATGGGCATATAATATGTGCAATGGGGCCAAGTCACGCCCATTAACTGACTGTAACCCATCACTTACAACGTAACCACCGAAGTATTTCAATGCAACCGTCGTTGACCGTGGGGCAATCCTACTTGATAATCGTCGAAACCATGAGGGACTGGGGAGACAGAGGGGCATCCTTATGTTGATAGCTGATTCTCTGAATATTTGGGAATCAGATGGACATGGGCGCGGTTAATTTTTTTACCACGCCCATGTCCGTTCGATTTCTGAATATTCGGGGAATCAACGATCGCTTAAGCTCAAGGGAGACAGAAAAGGGGATGCCTAAACTTAGAAGGTGTGTGCTACAAGGGAAGGGAGACTTGAATAATTTGTTTTCAAAGATTCATTTACATATTCCTTGGGACCATGAATGCATTGACTTTGTCCAAGAAAATAATGTGGTGAACGTGTTCCCTGTGAAAGCCTTGTGAAGTATCAAACAAATATGTAGGAATGTTCTAGAATTTTAGGAGGTCTAGAGATAAGTAAATCATGAAAAATGAATGGCATTGTTTTAAGTGTCAACAAAGGACATGGAAAATGTTGTCGATATGAAAGAAGTATATCCATTATTTTGTATAAAATGGTTCTATAGATAGTAGAACACTGAGAACAATGTTCCTTAAAGGGGGAGGGGATTGTGACAACCCTTTCATTACCCCAATAATTGTAATGTAATTATGAACATATAATATTGGGGTGCCAACATTAATGCTATAATTTCAAACTCTATTATATGATGTAAAGTTTATTTTTATTAGAAAGTATACTAGAATTGAAGAAAGGGGATAGCCAACAAGTTATGATTCGTTGGGGAGGGGGAAAACTTGAATAAAGAGGAAAATGCATACCTTGAATTACTAAATCCCTAAATGTGATGGTTGAGAAGATAAAGGGTCAAGGTGTGTTTATAAAAATGAAAGAAAAAAGCCATTGAGGGGCTTTTTTTTTTGTCTTTTTGTTCTAAGCATTACTCCATTATTATTCTCATATACTCATTTTTTCGTCTCTCACCCAGAAATTTGAATCAACATGAGAATTGGTGACAATTTATGTAACGAGAATTGAATGTGTTGTAGTGCTCTTTCTATCGACTAGATGGATATGAGGAATGGGATTTGTCATATTTTTGTGTGGCGTAGAGAGCAATAATGAACACCTCAGGTTTTCTCTTTCTTCACACCTTTATAATCCTATATGCCCACTCTTTTCTAATCACTTTGCTTCGTTGATCCCTAAGGATGGATGGGGTATCCACGTGAAATGTTGGACACTATCCTCAATCCACTCACATAGTTACGATATCTAGAAATAGCACCATTATTATTTCCTACCTTTTCAAATATCTTGAAAGTAGCATGTTGTATGGCCTTTTTTTCTTACTAGGACCCTATATTCTTTCCTTATACAACTATAACCAAACTTTGCCTATTATTTTTCATGTGACTTCTTCAATATCTCATGTACTTGCAATTATATCTACCTATTATTCTTACTAAAAAAATTCTTCTCTTAATGCATCTCCTATGAGGTCCTCACTCACTCCTCCTTGTTGTCCATATGCAACATTTAAGGGTGAAGGTGGAAAATATGCTAAGCAAGTTTCAAAAGTTGATTTTCCAATAGAAGTGTGGTTTTTTGTATTACAAGAGTGTTGTATATATATCATATTTGCATCCCCGTTCTTTGGGTGCTTCTAATTGTAACCCCTTGAAAGTTGCACTGAATTCCTATTCACTTTTTTTGTTTGCCCATATTGTTTGTGGATGGAATTATATAGACCTATTGAATTTTGCATCTATCTTCTCCCACAATATAGTCTAAAATTCAATTCGAAATATATTGTCTTTGTCTACAATGATTATCCTTGGTATCCTAAAGTGCACCTAGACCCATTCAAAAAACAAGTTTGTTGGTTCTTGTCCTTTGATGGTATTTTTATAAGGCATGAAAATACACATCTTATTGAACCTTTCAACTACCATAAATAAGTATTCATGTCTCTTCTAGTTCTTGGTAAACCTCCCACAATTTTTTTGGAAATGATTTCCCAAGGTCCAATGGATATCAATATGGGATGGTATAAAGCTTGATTCCTATTACTCAGCTTGTTGGTACAACAAATTATACATCGTCTAATGTATCGTGTTACATCTTCTTTCATTATGGGTCAATACTCATACCTTTGTAAGTTGGAAATTGTCTTCCCAACACAAAAATGTTTTGCAACCTTGGAGGTGTGAGAGTTTATGATAGCCTATAGTCGCTCACCGTTAAGAACACAAAGCATGTCTAGATTTTAGAGCAACCTGTGTTGGAGATGATAGTTAGAATTTTTGTCACCATCTTCTACATGACTCTGGCCATGGAGCTATCGAAACACCCTCTTGAAGTCTTCGTCTTTTGTATATGCCTCTCTATATTCATCATGGTTGAAAGGCTCTATGTGTATCAACATTCCCAACGTTGTAATTTTGGGTGTGGTTGGTCTTGAAGGCATGCCTAACAACCTACATGTGTTTCCCTTCTGGTATTTAATGAATAGATGAAACTATTGTAAGAATCCCATCCACTTGTAACGTTTAGTTTGGTGTAGCTTACCCTAGCCCTGTGAATAATATAGTAGATAGTGATCCATGTGGATGTGGGTTTCCTTTCCCACTTGATAGTGTTTCCACTTTATAATAGCTTTTGTTGTGGTATAGATTTCCATTTCATAGGTAGGTAGTTTAGAATTACCCCATGGAATACTTCATAGTGATAACTTGCAAGCCTTCCTCCTTGAATCACATCACTCCCATGGCATACCCACTTGCATCTGTATCCACTTCGAAGGGATTTTGCAAGTTTAGTAATGTGAAAACATGTGGTTGCTTGAATTTAATTTCAACTCCTCGAAAACGTTCTATTGATTCTTCCCCCATTGGAAACTCTCTCCACTAGTTGTTGTGGCATGGAGTGGTGTAGTTACTTTTAAAAATGAAGCTATGAAATTTTGCAGGTATTTTGTTGCCCCAGAAAGAATCCTAACTTCAAATAAATTTGTAGGAATTAGCCATTTCATGATGGCCTCTATCTTCATGGGATATATCTTAATCCCCTCCACCAATTACATACACCAAAGACTACTAGTAAAACTCACGTTTCTTGAGGTTAACCATCAACTGGTGTTTCTTCAAACTCTCAAGCATCTACATAAGATCTGAGATATGCTCCTCCTATGTAGCACTATAAACCAATATATCATCCAAATATACTATGATAAATTAATATAGATATGGGCATAATTCATCATTCGTTAGTCTCATAAATGTGTTCAGGTGCATTGCATAAACCAAATTGCATGACTAACCATTCATACAAACCTTCTTTGGTTTTGGAGGTGGTCTTCCAGGTGTCTTCTTCTTTGACTTAAAAATTGGTGGTATCTTGATTTTAGATCCAACTTAATTGATCTAACAAATCATTGATCTTTTGAAAAGGCACCCATTGTTAAGCATAGCCTTGTTTAACACTATGTAATTGATGCACATTCACCAATTGACATCCTTATTTGATACAATAATGATGGGTGACCCACATGGTGAGGTGCTTGGTTGAATCACACCCTACTTCGACAGCTGTTGGAGTTTATTTTTCTATTTATTTTATTCTAGAATAGATTGTCTATATAACTTAATATTCGACAATGAGGATTCTGGAAATAATCGTATTATGTGCTCCATTTCCCTGTTGGGTGGTATCCATTTAACCTCCCAAAAAAGTACTCTATATTCTTACAGCAAATCATCCAATTGATTCTTCTTCTATTTAGTACGCCCCTCTAGGGATGCCTTTCCTCTTAATGAATCATCATCAAACTGATTTTTTCATAAGAAAAGTAAAACAAATTTCTTACTAGAACTAATCAACTTTTTAGTTTGGTTGGAACTTACCAGTGAGATATTAGAATTGTCTTTGTGTGCATTAATGACATAGATTTTCCCATCCTTGATTAGGTAGTATTGATTATCTCCCCACTTGAAGATTGTATCCTTGATATACGTGTAGGATCTTCCAAATACTACTCCACATATATCAAGGGGTACTATGTCCAATTCCATTTCATCAATAGAATTAGCACCTATACCAAAGTCCATCTTGCATTATTACCTTAATATTTGCATCCTTGTTTACCCATCCCAATGGATATGGATTAGGATGATCATGAACAATTAATAAAATCTTGATGACCAAATCTATTATGCAACTAGATCACAAAACAAAACAAAAGATAGATCAACGACTTGAAAATTAGCCTCTTTGAGGGGGAAACCTCTTTTACATCACATAAAATGAACAATTCTTGGATGATTCAAATGACAAGACCTCCTTGGTATATATAGGAGTCTAAGGGGTCACAGTATAATCAGAGCCTACATAACAAAAATATGGGAGCTATATGGGCACAACAATACCAATATGGGGGCTATATGGGCACAACAATAACAATAAGGGGGCTACACTAACAATAACAATAAGCGAGGTACACTAGTGTTATAGGGACCTAACATGCCCCTCTCCTTTAAAAAGTGTTGTCCTCAACACTTAAGTAGTTCTAGATGCTTCTGTATAAAATTCTCATCCCCCCATCTGGAATCTTCAGCAAGTAAGTTCTTACACTTAATGAGATACTCTGAAATTGATCGATTTTGTAATTGTCGAGTTCTTGTTTCTGTGACTACTTCAGGCTCCAATATGTTTTTTCCTTCATCATCAAGTTTTGACATTATTCTTTGAACCAGGATCTTGTCACCGATAACCTTCTTTATGCATGAAACATGGAAAATTGGGTGTGCTCAGGAAGATGCAGGCAACTCCAACTTGTATGCCATATTACCAATCTTTTGCAACACCTTGTAAGGACCATAGTACTTGAGTGATAATTTATTATCCTTCTTATCTTTCTTGAGGGACATTTGTTTGTATGGTTGCGGGCCACATATTAACTGATCGACTATGTTGAAACTTCTTTCACTTTGATGTTGATCTATCTGTTGTTTCATTCGATTCTATGCTAGAGTGAGGTTATCATTTAAGAGTTGGAGAACTTGTTGTTAATGCTTGATGTGATATTCCACTCCTTGAACCTTAGAATTTTCTCATAAAGACGATGTGATGGATGGTGGATGATATCCATAAAGTGTCATAAATGGGGTCATTTTCACTGCAGTATGGAAGCGAGTGTTATACCACCATTCGGTTAGAGGTAACCACTTAACCCATTGTGTTATTTTTCAAGATACAAAGTAACGAAGATATCCTTCCAAACATTTGTTCACTATCTTAGTTTTCTTGTCAGATTGAGGATGATAAGATGAGCTATGAGCAAATTGAGTAACAAGACAAGAAAATAATTTCTTCCAAAAATTTCTAGTGAAAATGGGATCAATGTCACTTACAATAATATTTGGGTTTCCATATAGCTTTTGAATTATTTCTATAAATGCAGTGGCAAGTGTATTGGCCTTAAAAGGATGAGATAATGAACAAA
This sequence comes from Pinus taeda, assembly GCA_000404065.3. NCBI lineage: Eukaryota > Viridiplantae > Streptophyta > Pinopsida > Pinales > Pinaceae > Pinus > Pinus taeda. The sequence continues at coordinate 39,537 of APFE030303593.1, forward strand.
AGTGTGCATACTTAGTAAGTCTATCAATTACCACCATGATGACACTCTTTCCTTCAGACTTGGGTAAACTTGTGATAAAATCCATTGAGACCTCTTCCCAACATTGACTTGGAATGGCCAATGGTTGTAACAGACCTTGGGTCTTAACTGTCTCAACTTTATTTTGTTGGAAAACCAAACATTTTGCCAAAAACTTCTGAATATCAGATTTAAGGCCATCCCAAAAGAATTCCTTCTTGACCTTGTGGTAAGTTCTTAAAAATATTAAGTGCCCTCCTAAAGGAGAGGTGTGCAATTCCAAAAGAATATTTTGTTGATTTGGGAATTCTTACATATATGTAAGCAATATTTATACCATTATGAGCTATTTTTTCAAATAAATGTATAAGATGTTTTGGGATCTTATTGCAACTTTTGAATGAATGTTCACACATCTTCATCTTTCTTCCTTTCCTCCCTTGCTTTAGTTATCCAGTCAAGTTGGATAATTAATTCGAACCTTTTCAGCTATTGGAATTATCCAAGATAATTTAATTATGTGATGTTAACATAATTGCATATAAAAGAACATGAAAAGCCACATGTGCATATTGTAAAGAGGATGAAACATAACGACAACCACCAAATCAAGAACACATAACACATTGATAACAGAGTTCACCTAGTGTGGGTTACATCTCTGGGCCGTGGTGTCAAGAGAGTGGAGGTCACTTCATTTAATGTTTCAAATGATGATGATGTACATGGCATGTTCTTTGTCATTATAAGGAAAAATACCCTCAACCTAAGTGGCTTGTCTCTCCACAAGACGTTCTCCCTACAAGAACTCTCACTCAAATGGGTCCTCCTTCAGCATGACAAGTTGAACAAATCTCACATAATGTGGCAACAAGTATCCCTCAACATAATGGTAATCATAGATCCCAACAATAAATACATCATCTTAGAAAATCAAGAAGAAAGACATGGCATAACTACATCATATACCTCCAATTTCGAATATGGTCGAAAAATGAAAAACTCAGCTGCTAAAATAGAACACACCATTGAATTCCTAGCGATGAGTGGTGTAAAATTGACTATAAATTCGTCAAATTTTGGACCCTCGGGAATCTTGAATATTCCCCAAAGGGTTCATTCTTGAAGATGCTCGGAAAATTCATTGCTCGGGTGAATATTCTGAGCACACCACTACGCTCCTTCGAAATTCTGTGAATAATGACTATAAAGTCGGCGTCATTTCAACACTGGAAAAATTTAGCCTCCAAGGGAATATAAAGATTCCTTAAGATTATCCAAATATTCTTTGTTGTTGGACACCTGCAATTATGTTACTCAGATAGGGATTCTCACTGCATGTTTGGACTCTTGGCGAGAAGACGTGCAAAAATGTCTATAAGTACGTCAAATTATGTCAATGGCACCTCTAGCCCTCAAAGGAATCTTTTTTAGCATCTTTAGATTCTCTCTCATGGTTCTGTCAGTTCGAGGTTCCACTCCTTATATTTTCATTGCTTGCCTATGCTCCTCTCGGTCAAATGATTGGAAAAAGCTTATATAGTTTATGGGCAGTAGGGCCACCAAGGTACGAGCCATGGCTCGTTGATGGCAAACTCCACTATCTCAGCGGAGGTTATGGGTTCGAGTCCCTGGATTGGCAATTTTTTTTTAACAAATTTTAAAATCTGGCATGCAGTTTGTTGACGCCACACCCACCACTATGTGGTCGCATATATATGGTGTTGTCATTTGTGGTGGTTGTGAGACCGTCTGGTGGGGGTTAGGCAGGTTAGAGCCCAGCTAGTCTCAGCTATTATGTATTGTATATATATGGTATAGGGTTGGCGGGGTTGGTGGTCAGCCAAATTGGCACTATATTAATACAATGATGGCGAGGGTGGTGGGGGTGACAGCCCGTCACCCCTACTTTAATATAATTTTTTGTTTTTTATAGCCAAATTGTGTTTTTTTTCTAATTTTGTCCAAAATAATGGTAATTAGATAAATTAACCATCCTAAAAATTTGCCCGTCCTGGTGGCCAGATTTCATGTGCCAGGTCTCAGTGAATTTGTTGCCTCATTAAACTTGGCCACTTGTCCAAGTTTGACAAAAAAATTTACCAACAATAACTTGACCATATGAACTCGGATTCGAGTGTCGTTCGCACCATTGGAATCAAGCCAACGAGCACTACAATCTGATCCTAGTTTGGGAGCAATCCGACTATTTTTATTTTGATCCTTTCAAGCCACTTTTGAATTATGAGCATTTCTAGAGCCATATGGATCATTCCTCCCCACTTAGGAGGTTTTGGTCCTCCAAAAGCATGAACAAAATTTGCAACTGTTGTATTACATTGTCTACATCACAGGTGTCCTGACGGTCACACTTCCTTCTCCTTCACCCTTGTCCTTCAGAGCCATAAGTGATGAGCTGGCACCTACATCCTTTGCAAATATGCAGTATATTCTTTGGAAATTACATGCTCAATTACATGACCAATGACCCAAGCATCCCCATACTTGCCACGAGTTTATAACATACACTATGTGCTCAATTTTACATCATAATGGAAACCAATACCCAAGCTATCAACAAAAGGCCAAAACATCATCGTTGCTTCAATAAGAAATGAAAAACACATCATCACTTTTACATTTAAATTGCAACACTTGATTTATAAAATGTGGCCATGACTATTGGGTGTGGAGCCTGATTATCTTCTATATTCAAAGGTATCGTCGCATTGGACCCCAGTTCGTAATGGGGTAGCAACTCCGCCCGTAAAATATACACTACAAGAGGGTCCAGAGGGGACAACGTTGCCTTGTAAAATGTTGTAAGTTCGTAGTCAATCTGGGCTGTTCATTAGGCGGAGATCTAATGGTAGATGTTATGTTTAATTTAGGGATTTTTTCCCTAGAAGGCACCCCCTCGCTATATATGAGAGAATTGTATTGCGTCTATGTAGATCTGTATTCTGAGTGAGGAAGAGAGAGGAGATTGAGCGAAAAGAGGGAATTACAGTGGATTTGTTGTAGGTTGTATCCCTTCAGTATGTTGGATAATATAAAAGGAAGGACTTTTTGTTTCTCCGTGGACATAGCCCAAACTGGGTGAGCCACGTATATCTGTGTCTCTCTTGTTTTATGTGTTTATATTTCTGCAATATTTTATGTGTTCCATTGCTTTGTAATATATAATTTTCTAACAATGACAATCTACCAAACCTAGTAAAACCATCTCTTACTCAAAAAAGTGAACCAACAAGAATGTGGCAGATTGGCTTGTTGAACACATTCACGAACAGGTTTATGCACAGGCGCTTTTTCCTTGAGACGTTGCTCTAGATGGAGCTGCCGACACATGGCTCTTCGGTGACCACCTCTGCTGCAATGAATGCAAAAATTCTTCTTCTTCCAGACTTTCTTATCCTACTTCCTTCCTTGATGTGAAGAAGGCCTTTCACGCCTCATCCTCTTTCTTGTTTCCATTCTCTTCCAACACTTAGAAACCACATGGTTATGGAAACCACCAAAACTATATGTTCTTCTATGCCATGATTTATGTTCATCATTAACAACATGCTTGTAATCAAAATGAGCTCTAGAATACTGAGACTGTTTATACCTCTCTTAGTTGTCTTTGATGCAATCATGGCAATGAGAGGTTGCCTTAGCTCTCCCTTTGTGATGTGTATTATCATGGGAGGATTGTGATGTGTTCCCATCATTCTCTTTCCTCGATAGTTTCAACAATGTCTTGGAAGCTTCAGGCACCTTTGAGCTCTCTCCTTCAGTGCATCCCAAACCTATGAATTGAGGTCTTTGTACAACCTCCAATGGCTGAGTCATTCCTTGGCCCTTAACACTAAGTCCTCCTCCTTTATACCCCATCTTGGCAAGGAGTTTCATGCCAGTTCCTGAAATAGGTACCTCCATATTTCCAACAAAAATAATATCATGTGAAAATGAAACTAAAGAATGATCAACATTGTTTACCTCAATTGTTGATTCTGGAGCAGGTGATGATGGCTTCACTATGCCTTTGTTTCACTTCAATTTTTCCAAGGCCTCTTACGCGGCTCGTAACTGAAGCTGCAATTTCTACTTCTCCTCTTTCTCTTCCCATAGTAGTATCCTCAATTCAACATTCTTTTCTTGAAGGCTCTGATTGATCTCCTCATCTGAATTATGAGAAGATGATGAAGAAGATGAATGTACACTCAAGGGGGTAGATGGAGCATCATCCTCTACTCTTTCTTTCTCTCGTTCCTCTCTTGACATATTCTCCTCATAAGTTGCATACATTATGTCTACCATTTTTTACATCCTGAGGAAGGCCTCATACATGTCTCTGTCATCCTCCATTTTCTTTCTGTTGCACCTTCAATCATTCACACTCACAATTCACACCAGCGAGAAGGCCGCTCTAATACCAAACTTGATCCAAATCTCTTTAGCTACTAGAATTATCCAAGATCTTTTACTTTTGTGATGTTAGCAGGATTGCATATAAAAGAACATGAAAAACCACATGTGCATATTATAAAGAAGATGAAACATAACAACAACCATCAAATCAAGAACATATAACACATTGATAATAGATTTCACCCCGTTTGGGTTATGTCTCTAGGCCCTGGTGTCAAGAGAGTGGAGGTTGCTTCATTTAATGTTGCAAATGATGATGATGTAGATGGCATGTTCTTTGTCATTCCAAGGACAAATACCCTCAACCTGAGTGGCCTGTCTCTCCATGATACATCCTCCCTACAAGAACTCTCACTCAAATGGGTCCTCCTTCAACATGACAAGCTAAACAAATCTCACATAATTTGGCAACAAGTATCTCTCAACATAATGGTAATCAAGGATCTCAACAATCAATACAACATATCAGCAAATCAAGAATAAAGACATGTCATAACTGCATCATATACCTCCACTTTTGAAGATGGTCGAAAAATGCAAAACATAGCTGTTGAAATAGACTTCACCGCTGCATTCCTGGAAATGAGTGTTGTAAAATCAACTGTAAACTCGTCCAATTATGACACCATCAAAATTTGGACCATCAGGAATCTTGAAGATTCCCCCAAGGATTCGTTCATGAATATGCTCAGAAAGTTCGCTACTCGGATGAATATTCTAAGCACACCACTGTGCTCCTTGCAAAATCCTATGAAAAATGACTATAAAGTCAACATCATTCTGACATTGGAAAAATTTAGCCTCCAAGGGAATCTAAATATTCCTCAAGGTTCTTCAAAGGTTCTTTTCCATTAGACACCTGCAATTTTGCTTCTCATATGGGGATTATGACTACATGGTTGGACTCTTAGTGAGAATATGTGCAAAATTGACTATAAGCATGTCAAATTATGTCAATGACACATCCAGCCCTCAAAGGAATATTTTTTGACATCTTTAGATTCTCTCTCATGGTTCTAGGTGCTCATGGTTCCACCAGTTCGAGGTTCCACTCCTCATAGTTCCACTGCTCACCCATGCACCTCCCTGTTGACTGAATGGAAAAAGTTTATATAGTTTTTGGGTGGTAGAGCCACTAAGGTACGAGCCATGGCTCATTGGTGGCGGACTCCACTACCCGGTGGAGGTTACTGGTTCGAGTCCCTGAATTGAATTTTTTGTTGAACAACTTTTAAAATTTTGGCCGCGGTTTGTTGACCGCTGCTATGTGGTCGCATATATATGGTGCCGTCATTTGTGGTGATTATGAGACCGCCCGGTGGGGGCCAACCACGTGGATCGGGTAGGTTCAAGCCCCGCCAGTCTCGGTTATTACGTATTGTATATATATGGTATGTGGCTGGTGGAGCACAAACCAATCCTTGGCACTATATTAATACAACGATGGTAGGTGTGGCAACCTGCCACCCCTATTTTAATATAAGTTTTGGTTTTTATAACTAAATTGTTTTTTTTGTCTAAAATAAGGCTAATTAGACAAATTAACCATCCTACAAATTATCCCATGCCAGTGGTTGGATTACGTGTGCCGAGTCTCGATAAATTTTTCGCCTCGTTAAACTTGGCCACTTGGCCAAGTTTGACCAAAACTTTGACCAACAATAACTTGGCCATATAGACTCATATTCGAGTGTTGTTTGCACCATTGGAATTAGGGTGACAAGCACTATGATCTGGTTCTGGTTTGGGAGAAATATGACCACTTTTATTTCGAGCCTTTCAAAGCCACTTTTGAATTCATAGCATTTTTGGAGCCACCTGGATCAGTAATAGAAATGGCATAGAGAAATTATTCCAAATCCTCATCCCTTTTTGAGAGTGCATTTTCAATAACATTTTGGTTCCTTTTCTTGTAGATGACTTCAAATTTATAACCCAAAATCTTAGTGACCCATTTTTGTTACTCTTCTGAAGATAATCTTTGTTCCAAAAAGTATTTAAGGCTATCAAGATATTCTTTTACCTTTAAGTGTCTTCCCATTAGGTTAGGGTGTCATTGCTTCAGGGCATGTAGTATTTCCAAGATTTCCTTCTCATAAATAGGTTTGTGTAAATACTTTCCTTTGATTGGATGACTTTCAAAAGCAATGGGTCTTCCTTCTTGCATTAAAACAACACCAATTCCATTTCTTGAGGCATCACATTCCACCATAAAGGTTATTGTGAAGTCTGGAGTAGCTAAAACCAGAGATTGGCACATTGTCTCTTTAAGATGTTCAAAGGACTTAGTTGCTTCTGGAGTCCAAAAAAATGCATCTTTTTCAGTAATGTTGTTATAGGTGTTGTTATTTTCCCATAATTTTTTAACAAACTTGCGATAATACCCTATCAACCTGATAAATCCTCGAAGATGCTTTAGGGTTGTGCGGATTCTCCATTCCTTGATGGCTTTTAATTTTGGTAGGGTCTACCTTAACACCCTCATGAGATAAAATATGACCCAAATTTTCCACCTCTTCTACCACAAAGAAACATTTGGAGATTTTTGCCTACAATTATTTCTCCTACAATAGTTTGAGCACCTTGTCAACATGTTGAACATGATCCTTCTGAGACTTGCTATAGATTAGTATATCATCAAAAAATAATAACACAAATTTTCTAAGGAATGGTTTGAAAATGGAATGTATCAAACCTTGAAATGTGGAACGTGATCTAGTAAGGCCAAAAGGCATGACCGAAAATTCATAATGACCTTTACGATGATTAAATGTTGTTTTCAAAATGTCTTTAGCCTTCATTCTAATTTGATGATATCCTGAATGAAGATCCAGCTTGGTGAAGTAAATTACTCCATGTAATTCATCAATGACAGAAATGGGAAATTTATCTTTAATAGTGAGCTTGTTGAGCTCCCTATAATCTAGACACATACATCATGATCTATCCTTCTTGTGTACCAATAATACTAGAATAGAGAAAGAACTTTGGCTAGGTTGAATTATACCTGTCTCTAACATTTATGTAACCATACATTCAATTTCACTCTTTTGGGAATAGGGATATTTGTAAGGTTTGATGTTTGGAGGAATGCTTCCTGGAATCAAGTGAAGAGCATGATCATGATCACGAATAGGTGGGAAGCCTTTGGGATTCTCAAATACCTTGGAATGATTGTCCAATATTCTTTGGAGATCTGTAGAAATATATGATTTTGATGTTTGAACATCTATTAAGCATAATTGTGCAATAATGCCTCATCGTACTTTCTTCAAAAGCTTTGTCATGCCATTAGAGATGATTATCTTCCATGTTTTCCCTGTGATGCCCCTTAATTCAACTTCCTTTCCTTCCCAAGAGAATATCAAGAAAATTTATTGAAAAATTAAAAGCTATTGTCCCCAAAGATTGTAACCATTGGACTCCTAATACAACATCAACACCACCCATTGGAATGGAAAGCATTGGACTATTCAATACATATTCCCCCATGGCTAGATTGATATTATGGCACTTCCAGAGAAATTTATAGTTCCTCCATTTTCAACCATGACATGACACTCTAGTGCTTGATATATAAATGAATTCAATTCCTTGGCTATCTTACAAGAACAAAATTATGGGTACTACCCGAATCGATCAACATTATTACCTTTTTTTCTTGATATATCCTTATATCTTGAGAGTTTGAGTGGTAATTCTTTCCAATGTATTACAAGATATGGTTGGATTCCTTTCTTCTTTCTTTAGGGTTGGTTCCTCATGTATATCCTCTTATTTTGATGTTTATTTTTCTTCTTCCGCCTCTTCACAATCTATGTAAAATAATTTCTTCTCAGCACATTTATGACCCTTAGTGTATTTTCTATCAAAACTTTAACAAAGCCATTTTGCTCTATTTTCCTCTAGTTGTTGTGGTGTCAACCTAGTAGGTTGTTGGAGGCTAGGGCTAGCAATGTTAAGTTATGGTATGTTCTATGCGTATAACATTTTACTTCTTTTTCTTATTATATTCCACATATTAGCAATCACATGTACATAAAGTAAAGTGTAGATAGAACATTAAATGATCGACAGAAAACAAGCCAAGA